>JAGXCT010034309.1:44359-85462 GCA_022495035.1 Philopotamus ludificatus
CACGATGCCTCGAAAACAACCCCTTCGTCTGAAGGGGGTCGCTTAGGGACCATGAGCATTTCATGTCTAAATATTCATGAATTATACATCGATTTTATAAAAAAAATGGATTGTTTAAAGAATAAAAATAGTTATTCTTCTATGCCTCATAATTTGGTCGATATTTTGGATTTTTTACCTAATCAATATTACGCGTAAATGACAACGATCTCAGCTATATCTTTATTTAATTTTAATGTTTTTTTGCAATTGGAGACGATTAAGGAAAATGATTAAACCAAGAATACAGCATTTATGGAATAAATATGTTACGTCTTAAACCTTATAATACTTTTACGTATGCAAATTTAGAAACACCTGATGCAACATGACACGTCGTTAATTTTTAAGATATAACTATATTTTTGCAAGTTTTTTCACTTTATTCATATAGGTTGTGATAATTGTCAGTTGACAATAGCCATGGCCTTTGATTGTAAACAATTTTCAATGAACCAGCTAAAGTGACAATGCGATGCACTTCCCAGAATCGCAATGCAAGAAAGCAAACATCGTCGTGACCCAAACAAACCACGCTGCAGTCTGCATACTGCATCAAAAATGCCGGTTAAGTGCATCAATAACGAGTTCCCTGGCCGTGGTTCAAGTCTGCAGAAAGCGAGAGTCATTCTTGCCGGGGGCTCCGCTTACCTCACTCTCTGTTCTTGTACTACAAGTACCGCTCGGTACGCGAGCTCGCAGTTATGTATGCCAGTGAGATACTTACCATAGACGTGAGCAGCAAGTGCACTAACCATTATGCAACGGATTAATTATTTACGAGAATTCCCCCAACCAGATACAAACCCCTAAAAAAAATCTTCGAAAATCAATTGATCGATCGATCAACCATCAATGATGACATTAAATTTATCCCGTCAGCGTTGATGTTTTAATTTTCAGCCCGATAGGCACGAGTATTACTCATCAAACTCATCATTTTATTATGCGATAAATTCTTTGCACAAAAATATCGTATCGATTGGTGCATCGCATCAAAACGTTACGTGGTTCTGATTCATCTCGATCGCGCGACCCTGAATTCTAACGTGTATATCATTAATATATTTTTTTCTAATCGTGTTGCCAATTTGCAAATTACATATTCGAAGATCCACGCCTTTATGTATAGAACGATGTGCATACACGGTTGCTATTCAAATATTCCACCGCGTCCTTGATACCGAATGCTGTAATCATCACTTCTTTAGCTTCGAATTATTCTTGACCGACTAATGAAGCAGGAAGCGTATTGAAATCACATTAATATCATATATAATACGTGTATATGAAAATGTATATATGGTAACCGTCAATCTACTTCATTACGTCGCAGGACCCTTCCGACCCTCTGCTAATATATAATACAAAGATCCGGACCCTTGAACGGTTTTCCAATTCCATTCGCATAAATGGAGAATGACATCCGTGTTGATCTATCCGTCTCAATTTCGTACTAATGTTTGATGAAGCTCTTATCGCCATCATTATTTAATTTATGTACCGTTTTCCTTATTTTCATTTTGTGTTGAAGTTTTTATTTAGCACATGGCAGCGCGTCGTGTATGAGTCGCAACAAGTGCTCTTATGGCGTTGACTGGTTGCTCTTGTGTAATCGTCTCGGTCAGTTGTTGCACATCTTGTGACACACTTGTAAATATTTCATTGTCGGATCAAGGTGAGAGTGATTCAAAAAAGCATGTATGCATATAATATTTAATAAGTAATTGCATAAGTAAATAAGGTCAACGTAATTACATAACTAGAGTAATCATAAATAATAGTAATTCGGCCAGAAAAATTACGTTTGATTTTACAATTTTAACTCCATTTTTAATTTTTATAAATCACTAAATATTTTTCCTTTATCTGATTTTTGCATATTAGTTTTAATATACACCCCGTTCTATTTTCGCACGGATTCTAAGTAAGGTATAAAAAAAAAACCCCAATGATTCATACATTCATAGAAGAAATGGGAAAAAATCTGGTTACATGGATATACGATATGCAGTAAAGCTCCAATGCTTACACAGGAGAAAGTTGTTTATAAATTTAAAGTGTAAAAACTGTAACAGTGCTGATAGACTATACATTTTCTGCAAGCCACGGATGGTTTGAAAAGTTTAAAGAACATTACAAACTACACAAAATCAAAGTGATAGGTGAAGCTGCCAGTGCAGACTCGAAAAAAGCTACAAATTGCGTTTCAAGTCTACGAAAAATAATAAAAGATGAGGATTACCTGCCACAACAATTTTTTTATGAGAATGAAACTGGTTTATATTTGAAAAAATGCCAGATCGGTCGTTCATTTCCAAAACAACAAGAATCTTTGCCAATTATTCATATAAATCAAAGTCTTTCTGTATTAATCGATCCGTCACGACTACTCGAAACCAACGCCGAATATATGAAAATACATGTAGACCCCAAAAATTGAAGTCAAGAATTCTTCGACAATACCCCGACATTGCAAAAAAATGGATTATTCTTTGATTAAAAATAATTATTCATAATACGTATTAGTAGTAAAATCTAATCTTGAATTTTTCTACTGATTAATGCGACGCGACTGAGGTCCTTTCCCGTGCCATTGTAAAACAGTATTGTTGTTTTTATTTTTTTCGCAATTGCGGATAATAAAGGTCAATGAGTATTTATTCTTTAGACTAAATACAAAAAGTTTGGGATTTATATTAAAAGAGTTATTTGGGAAAAATAAAAAAACTTGAGGTCCCAAATAGACCGGCTAGGTTTATAAATTCGAACGAATTACACTTTGCCACACAATTTTAGTAGAAAAAGGGCTCTGAAGATAATTCAGCATTAGAAACGGTCTAAGTCAGAGGCTCCCAATCTTTTTCGGTTTACGGCTCCCTTAAAACATCGGATTTTTCCGCAGCTCCCTTATACAGATTTTTTTTCAAAATTTTTGACCTTTTTGAGAAAAGCGAGCGCAAAAAGATGGCGCAAAAATTTCGAGAATTGGGAATTCCAACAAATTTGCCGAATTGTTTAATTGAATATTTTGCGCGGCTTCATGGGGAGCCGCGGCTCACACTTTGGAAATCCCTGGTATAAAGTGATTATGTACCGTTAAATAGTAGACATGTTAGTTCATAGTAAAAATAGTGCGAGAATGTTTTAAAAAATATATTCTAGGTGTGTAAATCCAACGCGATTTAAAAATTATACAAATACCTAGAACTAGAAAAATGAACAGGAAAAAAGAGCCATATTCGTATACAAAACTACTGAATCAAATGTAAATTTTATTCAAAGTACAAAATATGTGTTTTATGTATAAATAAAACAATAAATTAATTTTGTTTTTGAATTTGAGTATAATATTTTGAATTGATTTTAAGTTATAGAATATATCTCCGCTTTTTATATACACCCAAATCTTTTTTTACGCAGTGGATAAGTTCCACTAAAAACCGTGTAAAAAAGGTGCAATGCGATCCCGTTTATTCAAGCATCGGGACGCAATAACGTGCGAAATTAAAAATACGAAATATAATAGTGTCTGGGAATTATGTTGGAACAAATAATTCGTTTAAAAATATAGACAAAATATGTATTCAATATTTTTTTAGGACCGTGTTATTTCAAAATCGTGTAAAAAAAGAGTTGAGTGTATCCCCTTTGTCTTCTTTTCACCGATATGTATCGTTCTATTTTTATTTGTATGTAAATTTTCGAAATTCTCTCTTCGAATATAAATTAGTCTAAATTTCCAATAACGCGACGTTTTAAAATTATCGCGTTTAAGAGAATTAGATGTAATATAATTACAATGTCCTATAAAAAATGATTAAGAAAATTATAGTTGTTATTTTCCGTCTTTAATTTTCTTTGCTTAAAGTCTTCTCTTATTTTTCTTTAGGTACTTGAAAAATATAATTAAATCCATCCTTATAACCGGTATCACGGCTCGTAGGCAACAAACAATCTAGTACAGTAGTTCTTAACCTTGTTGGAGGTACTGAACCCCACCAGTTTTATATACGCGTACACCGAACCCTTAATTGGAAAAATTATCATTTTTCATAATATCGTACAATAAGCCGGGTGTGTTTTTTGACCTCCGCCGAACCCGGGAGACTGACTCACCGAACCCCTGGGTTTCGATCGAACCCAGGTTAAGAACCAGTGATCTAGTATGATCATGTAAGTTAACCGCGACTAAGCCAAGTTATTAATCGGATAGGTGAACCTTCCGGTAATGTGAATGCGAGAGACTCATCAATCCCGCATCTTTATCCAACCGCAATATGGGTGAGTGGCGCTTTGGAATTTTCTGCCATGCCATTTATCCATCTTTAAATACCAAAATAAAATAAAAATAAATAAATCCTTTTAACCCGAAACATGTTTGAATGACGTTGTTTGCAGTTAATTAATATGGACATAAATTATCCGCTGCATATTATCATTGTATTATTTTTGCATGAATATTCAATGCCAATCCGACAAAGTTTAGGATGCTTGTTTTGTTTCGAAAATTTTACACTTAGCCGCGTTAGCGTGTCCGTGCAAATTTTCCGGATGGGGTGGTGGATTTTGAGTTTTGCTATTGTTGGCAACACTGCGTGCATACATCACGTGAATGCTTTGGTTTGCTTACGCAAAACACATTCAATATTTACATATACCTACAGTACTAATAAGCACCGACGAAGATATTTGCATAAACATTTACGATGTGTTACGCTACTGCTGAAATAATCACTTTCGATAGTTTCGAGCGGATTAGTTTCGGCAGTTTCGGAAAGCGCGTTGTTTGAATTGAGTGTTTCAGTATTGCGCGCTAATATGTATAAGTATATATTTTTTCTACTATATACGTATATGTAGACGCGTGTGTCTTTGATGTCGTGTCGAAAATTCAATTCCTGCATATGGAACCTTTACTTAGCGACAAGAGCGCAAGTGCCTATTAACCCTTCCGTGTTGTTGGTCTCCGGATGACCCGAATAGTTAGTAGGTTTTCATTCCGCCCAACGAAAACTTCCCGCTGTAAAAAGATGTTCCAAGTTCTAACCCCTTGGCGTAGGAGGGGAAGGGTTAAAAGGGTCGAGGTTAAAACTCCAAGCGTTATTCTGATTTACTTTATAATACCTGAACAACAGTTGCTTTTCATCTTGTATAGAATTTTTTCATGTTTTCGGTTGTAAATAATAAATGATTCGACGTTAATTAATACCGGATTCAAAGTAACGTCTATTGCCGAAATAATGGCGTTCGTATTTCCCAAAAGGATAATAAAAAGACAAATAAAATCTTGATATAAAAGCTCTGTCGGAGCTTTTATAATAAACAAAACATTTGATTGTATCTGAATTTATGTAGATGTATCTCTAATACGAATTTCTAATACATACATATTTTATTTATTTGACTTTGCCCAACATGCGAAGGATTGAAATCACAAAGGCTTTATATTTATCTTAATAAGATTTTCGAACAACGACGAACAAAGACATTTAAAATAAAAGATGATTTTTATTAACGTTTCTTTTAAATATAACATAATATGGAATCGAGATGAAGAATATACTGTGCGGGAGAGAATTGGATTCGTTTGCGAAATTTCCGTTAATTACATTTCCCGTTCTTTTTTTAGAAAATGTTTGGCCGCTAGTATTTGAAAAACGGGAATCCCTCCTTCGAAAATATGATATCCCCGAACATTGAGGGTCTCGCTTTAATTACACGCCATTTCTGAAATAATTGCGCATTTCGGACCCGGGCCGGTCGCAATTTGCAAAATAATTACACGACGGGTCTGAATGGTGTGGGAGACGCACTGTGTACACCCGCCGACAAAAATGATGAGGTGGAGAGTTGCAGTCCGGAGCCTGGGGGCTGTTGACTTATGCCTCGTACGACCTTCCCGGGGTCACGAGTCCCGACACGCCCATGGTCGTCGGGATTTGCGGGTGCCCCCGAGAATCGATAACATAGCAATTTGTATGGGGATTGAGAAATCAGCATGGTAGAGACCAATTATATGGTTCTGGATTGGTGAGTGTAGATGGATAATGTGGGGGAGAGCCGAACCGCCCAGCGGTAATGAATAACCTAATGCATAAGTCTCTTCGAAATTGGTACTAAGTATGTATATGTAATTGACAGGTAGAAGAAAATGTATTGCATTGTGTCTGAATTCATAATATTTTCGATTTCCTTTATTAAATTGTTTGAGGTCGACTGCAGATTATTTAATATATCACGAGGAAATTAAAGATCTTCCCTTATATTTTTTATAAATCAAAATATTATTGCAAGATTGTAAAATTGCTAGTACACTTGATTATGTTTTTGCGTGATCGATGATAGAAAAAATGACTATACAATTATTTTTCATTTATCATTATGACGTAGGAGCAGTTCCACTAACTGCAAATTTCATTTTAACCTAGCCATGCCCATGGGGTCTATTTGGGGCCTTAAGTTTTTTTATTTTTTTCGAATAACACTTTTAATATAAATCATATACGTTAACCTTTCAGTGCGGGGCGCATGACGTACATGCGCATACAAATCGTGTCCAGGGTGCGGCCGCATGTCGTACATGCGCGAGATTCTTTAAAACTTTAACTTGACGTTACATGTGTCTAGGATTGAGTTATGATGGTGTTTCTATTAGGTAATAAACATAGCTATCATCAATATAATAGCCATATCACAAGAATTTATATGAACCATGTAATATGTAATATGAATAGTAATCGCCCAAACTGCGCGGTGTCTCACCAAATCTCCGCAGTATTGGTGACGTAATCCTATTTAGGGGTTGTTAAGGTGTTCCACGTACATTATATTCCACAGACACGTGTACGGATGAAATGGTATAAGAAAATTGCATGTCGCATTTCTGATTTTGATTCGCATTCCCATTTTTTTCTCACTTAATCTCTGTTTGAGCAATTGATATTTTGTTCGATTTATTATTACGGAAATAAAGCGAATCGAGTTTATTTTTTTAGTTGAGATGGAAGAACATATCCTAATCAACATGTTTGCATAAATCTCTTATAGGAAAATGGTCTAATATAGCGGTAAACGGTGAATACAAATTTACCTCGCAAAAAAAATATATTGGTCCAAAACGGCCCCGCACTCAGATGCAGAATCGTGTCTAAACACGATTCTGCATCTGAGCTGCTTATGATATGTTCTTCCATCTCAACTAAAAAAATAAACTCGATTCGCTTTACTTTCGTAATAATAAATCGAACAAAATATCAATTGCTCAAACAGAGATTAAGTGAGAAAAAAATGGGAATGCGAATCAAAATCAAAAAATGCGAAACGCAATTCTCTTTATACCACGCGATCCGTACACGCATGTGGAAACATAATGTCTGTGGGAACACCCTTTAATAATGTCCTTGAGCCGAGATACGTCACCGATGTTACTACTGCGAGGATTTGAATTTAGAGATAACTACCACGCGCGATTTGAATCACTACTATTCCATTTACATTACATGGTTCCTAAGTAGCCTTCCTGGTGATATGCTTGTATATTTATTGATAGCTGTGTTTATTGGCTGATTTTTAAAACAAACACCATCACTTAACTCGATTTAGTTCACATGGAACGACAAGTTAAAGTTTTAAAGAATCTCGCGCATGTACAACATACGGCTGCACCCTGGACACGATTTGTATGCGCATGTACGTCATGCGCCCCGCACTGAAAGGGTTAAACGCAACATTCGGAGATTGTAAAAAGTATCTGATTTATTTACCACCACTTTTTCACATGCATTTTTTGGAAAATTTATTTATTAGAATTAATCTATTTTGATAATATTTAATAACATGTTTAATAATAATGTTTTTTTCTTTGTTGCAGGTACGTTCATATTAAATAGTGCTTTTATTTGTTGGTAAGTTGAAAATCATAATTAAACATTAATTTCTTTATCGAAATGATAAAAACAATGGATTTGACTTTTGGATTCATCAGGTCGTTTGCAGAATAAATTTAAAATTACTGCAGCTAATAACGTTTTGCATATTGTTTGTATTTTTTTACACGATTCTCCGACAATAGTGATTGTCTAAGATTTAAAATAAACTATAGAATTCTAGCCAGATATTTATTAATGTATACATTAGTACGCTAGTCCGTCACTGGAATGCGTAACAATTTTCTCCCGCTTTTCTCTGCTTGACGCCTTGATGATTTCCAGAGAAAAATAATCATTTCCCACTAATCTAGTAGTTATTTATGTCATCATATCGATGTGTATGAATAAAAGAAATCGGCGAAGCGTTTACCGATCGTACATATTTCAATTTTGTTTATTCAAACATCGCATACGATTTAATGGTCCGCGTAAACACCGGCCCCCTAATATTTCATTATCATTTGTCCGGTTGAATAATTCAATCTTGTCCGGTTCATTGTTTCCTCGGAGCGCCGGACTATATTCGGAGTTATGCCCGGCAACACTGTCCGCAATAAAGCAAATTATTTGACCCTTTGTCGGGAGTCCCATTGCGGCCCTGGAGGCCGGTGCCGCGCCTCCACGTCCAAAAATTCATTTGTATTGGATTTCGCTTACGCCTTTTTTCCCCGGGTCCATTTTGTGGTTCATTATATTCGGTGGCCCTCCATTCAAATCAACGCCGCTCACAAACGGACCACTGTGCGTATCTATACATAGAGATGATATCGAATATGTAAAACCGATCGACCGGATCAGTGGGTTTGGTCCATCTACCGCCTATTGTTTGGCTCTGTCTGCATTAAAGGCGCTGATTTGAATGAAAATCAAATTAATCCACCGCAAAAAAATGTATATTATGACTCGCACGTCGAAACTATCAACGATACAGATTAAATCATAGTTTCTCTGCTACTTACAATATGACTAATCTCAATACAGCGCTATACAAACAATTTATATATAATTCAAGAAGCTCATAACAACGAAATTATACAGACGAGTATTCATTATTTTAAAAATAATCAAAACATTATTACCGTCAATTACGGTAATGGATGTACCATTAGTTGATTATGTTTTCCATAGTCGTAATAACACAACTTCGGCACTGAATCACTGATCTTACTTAACCCACTGACACAACTATATAAATATATGTTATAACACCTGTGTATATTTTTATTATAGCAAAAAAAATAACAATAGAAACCGTGCAGTTGTTTAATATTGCAATTTCAAGGACTGTTAAAACATTGCAGCATCAAATTGAATGTCAATTAAAATCGAAATTAACAGGATGCATCTCTCTCGTTCTGATGATAATGATGATGATGATGATGATGATTTCGGTATTATCTTGTCTTTGTATCGAATTGCATAATTGACGTTTCCCACTTAGTAATATGTGTATGAAACGTACAATTATAGGCGTTCGAGGTCATTCTTGTAGTTAATTTGCGAGATGTACCTATTTTCAATACTATTTTATTTTGGTTATAGTAATTAGTTTTGAGAGTTGTAGTCGCTGAAGGCTATTAACAATGCCAGAAGAGCCCTATAGAACAATTCTGAGGCTATATTTGTTTTTGTGTAATGTTCACATTGAAATTTTGCAATTATTTTTCTACGACTCTGTAATTATAAAATAATTTGAATAACCTAGATACTTGGTTGATGGAACTTCATCTATTAAAGTCAATGGCACTCGATACAAAATAATGCGGTTTGACATTGAAATTTAATCTAACCCTTATGGTGCTAAACAATTAATTTCAATATTTTTTTCGCACTCCAATTAAATTTTTCAATAGCAAATTCGCATTTGACAGGTATAATTACATGCCATATTCAATTTAGCATTTTTTTCATGCATTAGCAGGATATGTACTATCTAACACCACCGGATGGTTATTTAAATGTCGACGTGATATCTAATAATATTTTTTTTCTTACTAACGAGCTTAAAGTATTTCAATCAGGACCTGTAAAAGAAGACGTCCGGCATCTACCATCTTATTTTTTAGCGTAATAATAGTCGAACAATAAAATTATATAATATTAAAATTAAAAAAAAAAAAGATCGATGAATCGAGACTGGTTTCTACTTGACCGCGAAATTTCTATTTTTTTCAATATGGACAGGTCAATAATTAGGGTTAACAAAAACCTGATTTACTCTGTAGTTTTTGGTAGCCAATGTCATGTGGCATTGATGTCGATCAATGATTTTTTTTGTGCATTGCATAAAAACATATACATGCACACATCTCAATCAGTAGTTTATTATGTATTCATTAATATAATAAAATTAAAAAAATATTGCCTGGGGGACTGTAGAAGATTTATGGCGTGTCTGCAGAGTAGCCAATTCTGGCTAAAATCCTTGACTATATATCTCTAGTAGCGAGATGTAACCATTCTTTAAATTAAAAAAAAATCATCGCTAATAACACCCTCGGCTATAAATCCATAGATCAATTTTAATTGATGCTCTTTTTAATTCGAGATGAATATAAGTTACGATTTCAGATCTTTTTAATTAATAATAATTTTAAACATTTTTTAAATTATTTATAAATTGAAGCAATTTAAATTAGTATAGATTATTATATCCATATACAGTGGAACCTCTCATAACGAGCATAATTCGTTCCAGAATATTGCTCGTTGTGTGAAACACTCGTTAAGCGAAACTAATTTTCAATACACACAAGTGCGTCATACGTTTGTGACTTCCTCTTTTTGCGTCACTCGTTATGCAAATGTTGCTCGTTAAGGGAGCAATTTTTCTAATTTCTTTTGCTCGTTATTGCGGAATTATCGCTATGCGAGGTGCCGTTTAAGAGAGATCTCAATTGCATTTAAGTATCAGTATGTTCTATTCCTTATAAAGTAAGGTGACATTTTTTTGGACCCAAATAAATGCACTTTCTAGGATCTATACTTAACCTCTCCTAACTAAATACAGTTAACCCCACCAACACTAAGCAAAATCGGGACCGTGTGAATCTGGGGATGCAATTGGGAGGAGTGAAGGTCCGGTTGTGTGCGTTACTCGTGTCGTGCTGGAATATACCAATGCTTAGCCAACGTTTGACTGTGATGTAGGAACGCGACTTAAATTGGGGATCGGTGGCGAATATTTCAACTCAGCGCGTAATTCGGAGTAGTGTAATTGGGGGTTTCACTGTATGTACCCTACACAACTTTTAGTCGAGCACTGCCCAACTATTTGTTCAATTTTATTCCGCAATAAAGCGGTATAAACAGTGGCAGCTCGTGGATAAAATATTCGGAGGTGCTGCTGAAGATTAACCTTTTCCATTTTTGTAAAATCTGTAAGCTACTCTCATTATAATTTTATTACAAATTTATTAAAAGAGATATTCATTAGGAAAATGAATAAGAAGCATATGCTTGATCTGATATCCGATTAAAAAAAATACATTTTTTTTTAAAAATAAAAAATTGATTCAAGTTAATCTTTTGGGCCAATACCTCCGGACGAGAGACGAGAGATCCAGCCTCCTAAATATAATGTTTATTTTCATATACATAATATATTATATAATTAGATAAGATCAGTAAAATAAAAATCATTACCTGCGTTTATATATAAATACTTTTATTAGTTGTTAATTAAATATACGATTAAAACCAATTTCTTTACTCTCGCAATCTGCCATTAGCTCGCGTACGACGGTTTTGAGACCGCTGATTATCGTATATGTAGGGGTACGTAGGGTAAATTGCAAAGTTACCCCCATACCGAACGCGCCTAGCGTCAATTTTCCATTGACATGTAAATTTTTCCCGTTGATTACAAGCGTAATGTCAAATTGAAAACACGAACTTCCATCCTGGCACACATTCCTAAGGTAAAATTCAAATAAACTCCCGGTAAGAGTACACACAGAGTAAAGCAGGAGGATTTCGATTTCTTCCTTGTGCCCCGTTTATCCTCCAAGTCTGTTGGTTTACCCCGTTTTCACTTACGACTCCCACAATTTGGCCAGGGGCATACTCACCCCAGTCGACTATAAATCGCCAGAGCCGAACAATAAACGTGTGTTCCTTCATTATTCAGTTAGCATCGACGCGGGGTATGGGGGTGGCGGGGAAGGGGGTAAAGGACGTGTATTCGAGACAGAATTTACGTTTTTAATGATGCCGAAAAAAGGTATGGTTCCAGTTTTTGCGAAATTGCTGCGGTTAACGATTATAGAGCAGCCGTTATTTATTGGCGGGGATGGGCCGCGGCAATTTTGTATCCGCAGTAAAAATAAAGGGGTGAACCCTTCCATCCCACGTCTTACACATAATATTAATAATATTTTTTTGGGAATTCATTATGGTCTATACACAAAAAATATTTCATAATAGTTCCGATTGTGAAATTCCATGGTATCGAATGAAAGTCAAGTCATGGACACGTACTGAAATTTTGCAATTTTTCTTGCCCAACATATCCCTGGCTACATTACGACCGTATCGTGATGTTGCACGATTAATGATTGTCGCGGAGCATACCGAATATTTTATTATTTTATGCAATTTATCAAGCATTATACGCATACTCATGTTTGTGATGCTTAGTTTCTATTGTTTTCCGCGAAGATTGTGCAAGCTAGAACATAGAGATTTATGGAAGAAGTTGCATGTCTCATTAAAAACTCACAGATGGAAGAGCAGGTCGCAGATAGGACCTCGTTAGGGTTTAATTAATGTGTCACCCCACACTACTACTACCCGCGTGCCAAGATCAATTTGTCCCATCGGCGGTTAAACCAAAGTTCGCTGAACAAAGATTAATCACCTGTTCATCGATCAGGTATGCGGTGGTCGTAGTCCGGCCAAACTGCGCCGCGAATATCTAATTAGTACACTTACGATACATATACGATGTAAAAGACGCCTTTTTCGCATTCCGTTGGCTGCACCATTTTTTTTCATATTTTCTTGAGCGATGTCGGTCCATGAAAGAGTGGAGGGTTTTGCGCCAAAAAAACCGACTTGGCGCGCGAAAAAAAGTCTCATCTCTCCGATCTTCTTTTTACTACGTTGGAAATGTTGGGAAATGCAAAAAATATATTTCCCTCTCCGAGTGGACATTTTATTTTTTTGATTGATTTATCATTAGCATTTTTTCGCGATTGATCAATTATTATTTATGTCACATAAACAGCATCGCGCAATTAATCAAATACATGACGTCAAATAAAAGTACTGATTTAATTGATAATTATTTAACGTCGATTGAATACCCGTATTTTTTCAATGGAAATGCAAGAATCCGATTAGATAAAACAATATTTACATAAATGATAATGTAAAATATTTCTGATATATCGTAATTATATTCAGATTGTAGGGGGTTTTATTAATATAGGAAATACAGATCCACGCATATTATTTCCATAAATCAATTGAATGTATCCATATTTATATTTTATATTAATATATGATCGTATTTCGTATTAATATAGTAATATTATTAGTAACGATTGTTGAACGAGCTTTTTATATTATTAGGTTTTGTATTATTATATTTATCTACGATCATCGAGAGTGTATTAAGTTTATTAATGGCTCTGCTTCCAGAGACATTCTTCGTAGAGCGTCTTCCCCATTTATTAGGCTTTATGGCTTCTCGGCTGTAATTATATTTCGATTAGGCCGTTAACCAAGCTACCTCATAGCTTATGCCGCACAAGCCATATGGATCGATGGCCGCGACTTCTCAGAAGCAAATGATTTTGTGCACGTGAGGCAGCTAAATCAATTAGGGCAATTGCCGGGGCGAACCGTAGCCGTGGCCTCAATAGCCAACCAGCTCCTGCTTGTCGATCTAATTGTGGCTAATGCTTCCTTCGGTGCCTTTTGTTCGGTTTGTTTTATGCTTTTTTTCACTATTATTTTCATTCGAACATTATGAATGCAAGGCTTTATATCCTTTTAATTCGTCTTAAGGAATAGCCCCCTGTCGTGTTGTCAAAACATATCCCAACCGGATAACATTATTATACTCGTTCTAATGTAGTCCCTCGTGACCCTCGTCAAAATCTCAAAAATAAAATAAAACAATCGCAACATCATTATTAGGGAGCTTTGATGTAATTTAAGGTTTCATGGGAATCAAATAAAGTGAATATAATGATAATCAATAACCTCATTGAATAAGATTAATAAAAAAATATACGTATTGAAGAAAATTCAAGAATACAGGCGGACCTCAGCTTCGCACAATTCGCTATTTCGCACATTTTTGGAAAATCGTTTTTTTTTTCAAAGATTGTTTCCAAAATGCACGGCATAGTGATGGATGGAATGGAGAAATCTTTGTGCTATTGAATAAGTAATCAAAATCAAGAAAACATTCCTCTGAGTACTTCATGATTCAAGCTAAGGCTCTTAGTTTGCATAAAGATTGGAGGCTAGACTAAACGAAGATTCTAACAGGTGTTTCATGCAAGTAACGGCTGGTTTTCAAATTTTAAAACAAGGTATTCTTTACACAATATTAAATTCACTGGAGAATCAGCTGATGCGGATGAAGATGCTGCAAAAGACTTTATTTCGTCATTGTTCAAAATTATTGAAGATGTAGAATATACCTCTAGTCAAATATTCAATGTAGATGAGACTGGTTTATTTTGGAAGAAGATGCCTAATCGTACATTCTTATCAAAGGACGAATCAGTTGCCCCTGGTCATAAACCTTCTAAACTTAACAGTAGAGATGTTAATGAGATGATTGGAGATATCTCATTCTGAACCACAAATAATAATTCCTAAACGGATAAACAGAGGACGAAAATATTATACAAATTGAAGTGAGGAGAATTAGAAGAAATCATCAAGACCTTAACAATAAAAACATGAACAGAAACTTTTACGCTATGAACGTTTTTTGAATATTATGGAAGAATGTGATCCCAATGGAGAACGCATATCTCAAGTGCATAGGACGATCCATAATAGTACTGCATGTTACAGAACTCTCTATGAAGAAAAGAAAAATGTAATAAAATACAACTAACAATTATTGATTTTGGAAACTGTTATTTAAATGTATTACGTTTCCATTTTCATCCAGGAAAAAAATAAATTATACATCAAATTGCTGTTAAATTTTATAGCTAAATAAAAATTCCAAGCATTTTATCCCCACAATACAGATTTATATTCTTAGTTATATACTTTTCTGGGAAGTTTCAGAAAACGTATTTAACGCGTATATTTTTTTTTATATAACAAAATATTTCTATAGATTTTTTATTGATAATTTAGTATACGCGTATATTCACTTAAATACACAAATTTTACAATCCGAGTGACCTTGAGGTTTTTCCGCAACTAACTATATCTAAAAGTAAATATCCGTGACCACGATATAATTATTTTCTTAAAATAATAATCTAAGCCGAAGATAATCGTCCGGCGCCGCATACTTTTTTAAACATATTTTTTTTAACAACGTATAATTTTTACTTTTTCATCGCGATTTCAATGTCCGTATATTTATCACGTGCGTCTAATTTTTGAAATATATATATATATTTTTTAATTAAACCATGTTGATTTTCTCACTTAGATATAAATAATTAAATCGTATTTCCAGCAAGGTTAGCTGCAATAATATAATAAGAGGTATTTATGCATGGAAAATCTTGATGATATGAATTCATTTCAAACTGAAATAAAAACGACATCAAATCAGTGATTCCCATTTTTTTATATTAAAAATGGATGTTGTTTTACGTATAAACATATTGTTATTGCATATTTGCATTGCCGTCACATATTCAGAGAATTCTTGAAGCTTGTATCATTTAAAATTATTATATAGGTCGACTTTTGTGTGAAAAATGTTTTTCAGTATATTTTAATACGCGATATTTTGAGATTTTGCGATCTGATTGTGCGCATGCGCGGCGGTTTGATTACCGATCGTGTCAAGATTAGCGAGAGCTGGGCCTAACTGATCAAAAATCATGATTTGGCATTATATACTTGGTTCATCGGGTCAAAATGTGGCCTTCGTGGATCCATATTTATATAGCACTTAGCCACTGTGCATAAACGGGTCAGTGGGATAATAATTTTTATGGTTTCGATTAGTTATACCAATTTATTGAATTTAATACCCGGATATTGATTTGGGCGCACTGGTAATATTGTTGCAATTTAATTGAATAAAGCTGACTCTCCACAGCTTGATATTCACATATTACTAATTTAATTATTGTATCTTGCATCAGAAATGAACAATATAAATATTTTTCCTGTTGGAAAATGCATTTTAGTATCACGTTGTCTATCCGCAGTACATGTCTATCATGTCGTCGCGAAAAATATTGTTAATAATTATTGCACAACTCTTCACAACGGAAGCAATTCTGGAAGATTGTGTTTTTGTAAATAATGCGTTAATTCATAAATCGTTCATAGATGGTTCGTGTTATAAAGTGCTGCAATTACTAGATTATTCAGTATCAAATAAAAAAAGTATTGCTGAATACATCGATAGTATTGCAAAAATGTGTAAATATCGTCTGTTTTACGCGTCGTGCAATAATGATTATATCAACAACTTGAACTTGTGTTACAACGATTCAGACAGACTGATCGTTGAATCTAAAAAAAGGATGTACGAACAAATGTACGAAACTATATGCCGAAATAATGGATCGACTGCTATAGAATTTTTAACCGAATCCGTCTCATGTAATATTGATTATAAACTATATCAGTGCTATGAGACGTTTCAAAAATCAAACAACTACATCGTCGACGATTCAAGACGGATCGCTCATTCTTTCAAGAGTTGCAAAGCTTTGGATGCAATGAAGAAGTGCGTCAACAAACAATTGAAGAAATGTAATTTTAATACCACAAATGTTGCACGATTCATAATGGAAGATTTCAAAATGTGTGGAAAAAATGGAAAAATAATAAATACTGCATCACTATGTAGATTGTCGGTTTTATTAATTATGTTACAATCGTTGTATTTACTATGTAAAATATTTTAATCGTTTATAATAAATAGTTTTGTTGCATGCGAATATTTAGTACAATCCTGCATTCCAAACGAATCACTCGTTTTATTTGAAACATGGTGAAATTTAAATTATTCATAATAGTTTTCACATTTTTCGGCGATGCGCTATCATTCTCTCCCAAATGTTCGTTTAAATACAATCAGATATCTTATAACGACAGGAGTATGGGAAACTCGGCATGTTTCAAACGAATGCATTCGTATTATTATTGGATCGAATTAAAATCTGTGAAGAGATTGAACGACTTCAAAAATATCACTGCCGAAATGTGCAGCCAACTACCCAGGTACATTGAATGTTCCGTATACATGATGCAAAAATTGGAAATTTGTCTTGACGATTCTGATAAATTGCGCGCGAAAAAACTGCACGGCATGCATATTCAAATTCAGAACGAAATATGTTCGCATAACGGAATTCGCGCTGCTCTTTTTATGTACGATGCTGTGCAATGCGGGATTGCTGAAAATTTGGAAAATTGTTATAAAACATTAGAGGATTCGGCATTGAATAGAAACAAACTGTACATCGGCGAACCGACATTTTCTAATTCAATTTTCGATTGCGATGCTTTGGAGATATTCGATTCTTGTATGTTAAGTGAAATTAACACGTGTGTTCCTAAAAGAAGCGTTGGATTTTTGAATAACCTGTTAAAATATAAGCACATATGCAATAATGCATCTGATATAAGATTTGCATTTACATTAAAAATATTTTATGTATTTTATATTATTTTAACTATTTTTAACGTGAATGATTAATTTATTTATATAATATTTTTTATTAAAATTATTTGTATACGCATATGTATATATTATTATTAATTGTTTTTAAATTATATTTTTATTCAATTTTAAATAAATTTTATATTTTATTATAAGCATAATATGTTTTTTTTTTTTATTTATTATCTATTTATTAATTAGCAACGTTCGTTTATTTATATACAGAGGAGCAAATCTGTTTTCATAATACTGTACTCTTGATATACAACATTTCGATTGTATTTACATCGGCTTTGATCGTTGATTGAGCGTTTTTTTCGGACGTTGATCCATTTATGCAGAATCCTGACGGGTTTCGAATTTTGTAATTGGACAGCTTTGTTATAAATCTGCATTCGATTATAACTCGTTTCGGCATCTTTTTACTTTTAAATTTGGCTTTTCGGTTTAACGTGCCCATACTAAATTTTTGCATGTCTATTGTTGGTCTCGATTTGCATATTTTAACTATGCACAGAAAGGTGTCATGAATATTACACAAAAAATGCTAATTTTTGGCAGCGTTTTAACATTTTTTTCGTCCTCGTCATCGTTACTCTCGAAATGAAGCGTAACTGGTCGTATAACGAAATCAGATATTCGTATCCATTTTTCCGAATATTTTTTAAATAATTTCTAAGGCTTTTGTCGGCTAAACAATAAGCTTGTCCAATCTATTATATTATATTTTAAATGTGTCACTTATTATTCAATAAATATTTCATGGCTCTGTGAATAATTCGAAATCGTGTATAACGATTTGAATAACATATGAAGTTGAGATAAAATTTGACGTTAATTCATCAGTATTGCATTATAAATGTTTTATTTATGAATAATATGTGTGATGAAACGTATACATAAACATATTGCATATCATCATAAATATCTTTTTCTCTTCTTTAATGATAATATCGGATAGATCACGATTTTACTTAAATTATATCTTATAATCTGTTACATCAGCGCTCCTCAGCCGCAAATAGTCAAGACCATTAAAGGTAAATTGGTCAGATTATCGGATTAGTCAATCGGGATGCAGTTCTTCACGTGGCCAAGGCGATCAGGATCGGACGTTATATCACAATCAGCTTCCATTGTTCCACAGGTGCGATTAATGTCACAGTACAACTGGCACAGGTGGTTTTCTAAGCAACGACCATTTCAATACCCAGCAATTACCATCTGAAAAGTGTCTCGACTCTTGGGATTCGATCCGGCAAATGTGCGCGATTTCAACGGAACGAGTTATGAATTTTAATGCTTTCATTGAAAAGCTGGTGTTTCTGTGGGAGGCGGTGAGGAGAGAAGCGGAAAAATTTTCTTGTGCCACTTTCCAATTGCTTCTTATTTCGTGGCACGTTTATTTACATTTTTACAGCTATAATAAGGAATATACAACTTAATACAAAAAAATATGCGGATTTTTGTGGCTGTATGCGTCCAATTGTCACTTTTTTGTTTTGTTATTAAATTATCTTAACTCATTGCCTACGGGGGACGTGGATTCCACGTCAAAGCGTCTTTGTATATGACCGGGGCGCGCATATCACACGCTAGACACTACGCGTTTGATCGGCGTCGTTTACAAGAAAGACTGTGTTTAGAAATTACCGGCTTTCGTCGGTAATTGTTATAATACATAATATTTACTGAACACCGTTTATGAATTTATTTATTTTTTACTGTTATAATCTTTTTTTATCGTGAACATTCTTACTGATGTTACATCGTTATTGTTCTGTTTTATTTATGACGTTCCACAACATTTAGAGCAATAAAAACAACTGTTGTGGATAACAAAAATATGGCCTATCCCAGTGACTCAAGCTAATGGCCTTGAAATTTTATACATAAGCCTTCTATATAAATATTCAAAATTTAACATTCAAAAGACTATATACAAACCATGTTTTATAAAAAAAAACAGTTTAGTGACCCCTGCTATAAGATATAAATTATTTTTTTCGCATTAACTATCCAGTACATGTTGAAATTTAAGTTGTTCAATTTTTGGCTCAATATCTTGATTAATAAAAGAGGTTATGATTTTTTTTGTAAAAAACGACGTTTCACCAAATTTTGGGCGAATGGGCCTCGGCTCAGCGCAAATATGGCCGCGATTCGCCCCGTAGGCAATGTGTTAATTATCGTTGGATAATTATTTTCTTTTTATATTTAATGGAGATTATTTTTTTGTGTATTCGGTAATGTCCACTGCATTTTCTTCCTATTCTCGAAGATAAAACATAGACAAAAGAATCGTCGAAAGAGCTAAACGTCATACTGAATATTGCGTTCCAGACCTACTGTACTTTAAATATTAAAAAAAGGCTACGTTAGTGTATTATATTTCTGATACTTTAAAAATCCGAATTTTTATTATTGAATACTGATTTTTTAACTGATCCGTCACGGCGACTCGAAAATATCCGCGTCGGTCTATTTATAATAGAAAATAGACCCCAAGCATTTCATTATTTTAAAAAATGTTATATATACTAAGTATAAAATTAGTTATTTATTATATGCTTTATAATTTGGCCGATATTTTGGATTTTTTAAATAATCAATATGACGCGTAAATGACAAGTGCACTCGGCGATGTCCCGCCGCAGACTGAGCACTCGCCGAACGCTTTCATTTGCACTCGGCGCATCGTGCTGGATGGTACTAGGATTATTACAGCAGCGAATATGATTATTTATAATATTTATTCTTTGACTTTTTTAAACAAATTCAAAAAGTTTGTTGGATTTTTAATAAAAAAGATTTATAATCAAAAACTTGGGGTTTTAAATAGACCCCATCGGAACGGCTAGGTTAATAAATTCGAACAAATTACACTTTGCCATACAATTGGTAGAAAAAGGCTTTAAAGATATTGCAGAATTAGAAACAGTCTTAGTTATTATGTACTTTTAAATAGTAGACATGTTAGTTAAAATTAAAATTCCGCATATTTTTATCGAACCTCGTATCATGTCTAAGTATTTTTCCCTATTGAACTGGTTATTTCAAATATTTATCATTGCATTGATTCGCAATGGGAATATTTCACATACATGCACAATATTTACATATAATCAGTTAATCAGTAAGTCATGGTCGTGCGATGTTTCAAACTTGACACTTGGTTACGTCAGATGTTTTTAATGCACGAAAATTATTATTTTTTTCTTATGCTATGCTTTATGTTACATATAAATTTATATTTGATTATATATTTGGAAATAAAAATCTATAAATGATGTATTACGTTAATGTTGTTGCTGGAACAGGTTATTGGTCAATATTGTTTAAGAGATTGTGTGGCCATCTTCTGACATTAAAATTGCTCTTCTTATGCTGATGCATAACCGTTTTTTAACCATGCAAAATTTTATTAGATTTTTTATTTGGTGTGCACACATCAACTTAATGAAACAACTTTTCATTTCCTTCGGACTCATCTCGCACATATATGCCGATTAAACCGGTTATTCAATTGTCACGATTATTGAACTCATAATGTCATAACTTATGAGATAATATCAAGCGTATTTCATGGTTTTTTTTTATCGTATTGTGTTAATTTGTTCAAAATTTAGTTACATGAACATCATTCTATTCCTAATATTATATTAGAATCGATATCGTTAATAATAAAATTTATTTTCTCTTTGGTTGCTCTTTGTTATTCACATTGTGTTTCCCGTAAAAGTTATGGCGCCACTCTTTTCGTGTAATGTTTGTTCGTACACGTGTCTAACATTCCATTACGACTAATTTTTTAATCAATAGACTGGCAACACTCTGTATATAAATCACATACCGACTTTGATGTAAAACTTTGCCGTTTTCACTTTTGCAACAAACGTTCGGTAAACTGAGATTTTGTCCCTGGAAAATTTTCCCGAGTGTAATAATATATCCTATGCTGCTGGAATATGAATTATTATTACACGAGACGAATATCATATTATAATAATCATGTAATTGAATTATGTATGTAAATATGGCCCAAATATCGGCCATAATCTCCTTATAATCCGATATGTGATTAATTGTTATAAACAACAAAGATCGAGCTTTAAATATTTATTATATTAGAATATTAGTTTTTTCTTGTTTAAATTTATTTCCTTTCAGATACAATACACTTGTCCCAGCGCCTTTTCTATACTTCCTAGCACTTATGCAACCCTCAGCTCCTTTGGCGATTCTGTCTCCTCAATGTTGAAAAAATGTCGTCCCCTCATGTTTTTTTTTCTTCTCTTGAAAATTTTCGCAACCCACTATTTTGGCATCTTTAAAAATCTTTATCAAACTTTAATATATATTCTCGCTTCACGTATCACTAGAATACTGTTCACTTGCACTTGGCACATAGTACCGGATGTGAGCGAGAAAAAACATGCGCTTGTGGCTACAGAAGCGAAATTTGTTGGCAATTGCGGACAATAAAGGTCAATGATTATTTATATTGTTTATTCTTTAGACTTATTTAAACAAATACAAAAAGTTTGTGACGTGTAAAATTTGTATTAGAGTTATTTAAGAAAAATAAAAACACTTGGGGTCCCAGAGAGACCCCATCGGCACGACTAGATTAAAAATATATAAATAATCCACTATCCGCTATATAAAAGCTGAATTATGTCTAAAGTTCTGTAGTATTTATAGTTTTAACTTCATTTTTTAGAATTAGTATATTAAAGTTTTATTTAATATATTGACATAGTGAAGTGAACAATTAAAGCATTTTCTATATAGAAAATTTATATTTAATTTATTGAGCAATTATTTTCCAAAGCCTGTTTCTTGAATAATTTATCAATTATATTCATTGTCGCAATAAATCACACTCTTGCAAAATCCTGCTTTTGGAAAATTGCGGCACTTGTTCCCCTCTCCTCGGGGATTTTCTCGTTTTTTACTCATCCCCTCTCTCAGAGAGATATTTGCGGAATAATGGAAGTGTCAAGTCTCGCCAGACACTCCCGAATGTGCCGATTCCGACACTTCCAATGATCGCCCATAACCGATTCAGTTCGTGTGCCACATTTGACAAATTAATTTGTATCATTGGAGCTGCCATTGTGTTGGTCTTTGCATCTAGCAGTCGGCAATTTGTTGCCAATTTTAATTATATTCTCATTTCCGATGATTAAATATCCCGTGTGAACCAAAGCCCGCAGCTGTCTGCAAAACGTTTGTATATTTACGATAACAAATTGGTTGTCCGAATGGTATATCCCTTGCGGTGAACCATGCCCGATGGTTTGATGATTTGTACGCAGGAAGCGTTTACTTATGATTTAGAGGACCGACGCCGGTTAGTTGCTCATGATCTATTTTCAATTGGCGTCTCAATAAAATATTCTATGCTTAGTTGGAATAGTGTTTATTTGAACTTGAACCAGATACCCATAAATACATATATCTGTTCAAATACGTTGACCTATATATATACTTATTTTATGAATGTTTTTTATAAATAAATAGGGAGTAATTTAACGTTTTTTTCTGTATTATGCATACAGCTACTTTTTCGTCAACAATCGTATGTTTTTTCTGATCCATTTTTCTCCATCTCTAGATTTAATTAACATCCTTGAAAATGTAAAACCGAGACAGACATTGAGCAAAAGCTGCTTTTACAGAACAATAGCTGGGGGTTTACGCGAACAGGATTGGATTGCTTTTTTTCGGCACACAATGAACATGCCATTCCAGAACCGGGATAACAATATATTCACCATACACACACATCTATTGGAGATATATAAATGTGGGAAATATAGCATCTGCCAGCACGCAACAGGTAAACCAGATTAGACACCGTATGTTTCTCAAATTTTTACTTGCGCTATTTAAATATTCCATTACTTAAATCTAGATTATTTAACAAAGTAGCAGTCACTCATCCCTCCATCCGGCATTGATTAAGCCGAATGATAATTATAAAAGTATTATTTAATAAATTATCAATTCAGTCGCACTCCATGATTACAAATTATTTTTTCATCCTACACCAATTCCGACTTCCTATCCCAACAATTATATAAAGTAATTCTGCAAGTGCAGGAAAGCTTGAGTTTTAGATTAAAACTGAAATTGCATAACATCGAAATGAGAGTAATCTAGAGAGAAATTCGCATTATTATATAATCTTAAAATTGTAAACACGTATATTTTACACAGCTTTAAAACTCTGAAGATATATTAAATGTTGTATTAAACATGTGCTGGATGGCACTTGCAATTTATGAAAATGAATTGTAATCTGGTATTAGTCATTGAGGCTATTTAGCATTACACTAATACTCAAAAAGCTAAAAATTAGCGTTATTTTATCAGTTATTTGTTTTTTTTTTTTTCATTTATATATATTATTGATGTTTACACAGAGGTAACTATTATTGCTAATTTTTTTCGCAGCATTGATATTGAACAGAGTCGTGAATCGCCAACAATCGTGTTCACCGACTGGCATTGAAGAGAACGATTGTACGAATGAGCTTTAATTGAATCTATTATAGCCTTATGTAAACACTTTTTGCGGTGGCCAGGGCCGCACAAGCCCCGGCCCGCGGCACAAGGCCAAGCTTATACATCATAGTGGTTATGGACGACCTGTTGCTTTTCAGATTCCGTTGAACAATTCTCAGTTGGGATACTGTGTGGATGTGCTGAAAGATGAAGATATGTGAGGTACTCAGAGATGGAATTATATAGATTTATATAATGAAATGCATATAACTCGAGTCATTTTTATTCACAGTTGTAAATTGAATTGCGATTTTCTGATAACAATTTTATTATGATAATTATTTTGTTATTATATTAACACTGTTTTGACGTATATCAATATATTTATTTAGGGGTGTTATGTTATGTCTAGCGAAGATGTAGTGTTATTGATATCTATAAATCACAACAATTTATCTTAAAAATACATCCATTAATCAACACTCCAACATCAATGTCACGTTTATTTCAATACTTGTCGATTCAGAGAAAAAAAATCGTTTTTCCATTGTTATTGGATGATGAAGAATAATTAAGGCTAAATATAATTTATTACTGTTTCTGACTTTTGGAATAAAATTTACGCGCTCATATTTACTCCGCTTAAAGAGACTTCGGTGCGAAAAAGTTCAGGAACCGCTCCTCGAAAGTTTGTTTGCGTTTGCAAGCTATATTAATCTCAAACAATTTGTAGATTGAACACGATTTGTTAGCTTTTGGCCAAAAGTTGCGTTCGCTCTGAAATATCACGAGAGATCCTCTCTATTCGAGCGGAAGAATTAACCATTGAGGCAATCTAATTTCCCTAGATTCCTTTCCTCTTGATAATATTTGAATTATCTGAGATTTATTGGTCTTTGGTGCTCCTGGGTGCCCTAATTGATTCTCCTTCCTTCCTTCCACTCGGGCAGCCGGCATCGATCCTTGCAACTCGAGCGCGAAAGTATTGACACACGACCGCGCTAAACTCTTTGATGTATCAAATAATGGCGTCGGATGTAATGCGATTCTAATCATTAAAACTTGACCACGTGTCCGTACATGTGTAAGCGGCTCTTAAGTGTTATTGTCGAAAATATTCTTTGTCATTAAATTTATTCATCGTCAAAGCTTTGAGCGCAGACACTTCACGTTTGAGCACTCGTGTTTGCTCCAAGTTCGTCGCGAAACAATCCTTGCTAAATATTTCTATACGCGTGCATGTATGTGTGCGAGCGTTTTGGCCCGACTGTGTTTCGTTGCTGAAAAGTGTTTTTGCCATGGCGAAAGGTTAACGAAGCCGTTTTTGCTGCTACATTATACGCAGGGAGAGAGGGACCTTATTTGGACCCTGGCTTGCGGACAAAATGACATTTTAAATCACTTTTGATTATGGCGGAGCTACTTTTATTGCCCACTTTCTGCGTAACCTTTGCTTTTAGATCCTGGAATGTATCTTGATTTTTATATTTTAAAGGAATTTTTATCCTTTACAATGAATGTACCCCAATTATCAGAAGTACGCAATATGACACATAAAATTAAACGATGTCATTCATATTCGTTCCTTGTTTAACGTATTCATTCGCGGGTTACAAATTATGAACAAGTAATTTGCAATAAACATGCTTTAATGTTTATTGCAAATTACTTAATATCCCTCTTATGTTGTACCGCAGGGCTTTAAATGCGTTTTTTAACATAAAGTAAAACCGCATTCTTAGATGATTGTATAATTGTTCGAAATACATTTCAACGCACACGGACTACATTTTTTTCTCATCGCGAAAACGTGCAATTTATGGTATGCTAAATATTCGCAAAATATTATTTATTACTCGACGGCATTTCAGAGAGTACGTTATAATTCAGCAAATTGTTTGCACGACAAAACGATTATGACATTTCCCTGAAAACTCTTTACATTCCCAGCGTTTCTCGTATCCTGTGCGCACATGGCCGTAGCTTGTAGATTAATGCGAGAATAGTTAAACGATTCGCATTAAAACTACTGTTGCTACTTTGCAAATTTATCATTTAAAGTTATATTTAATATTGAAATCAATGCTGGATAAATTCCTTTTACTTTAAATAATCATTTGTAAATATTTTATTGGAAATTCAACGAAAATCAATGATTTTCATTGAAGTGTATAATCAAAATCATTAGTTATCTAAACATATTTGATTTGTTTTTAACTGTCAGATATTTCAGTACATTAAAACTCAAGCACCCGCGGTTTTCAGGCGAAACTTACACCTAACTTAATAACTTTTTTCCTTTTGAAGATAATTTGGCCAAAAGAGAAGTATTATACGTATAGTATACTTATATTAGATTATTAGAGATGTTTAGATAAGTAATAAAAGGATTTTGGGCTGTAAGTGATCATTTGTTGTATTTTTAGACGATAAAAGACAAATAGATATCTTTACCATAGCGTATGTAGAGTAATTTGGCTTTGTAATAAAAAAGGATGCTGACGGGTTGTATAAATATTCAAAAAAAGTTATTTTTTTTGTTGAATGGATAAAACAAAAAATCCGGTCGTTACAGTAGATGTGTAATTGCTGGAAAGGATTTTTCGATCAAATAATCTATTATTTCAAGGACGGTTTGAACCATAAATAAATACATATATCATATATTTTACAAGGGCATGTAGAGGCAATGAATGAAACTGTAGTCGTGAGCTTTAAAAGCACCGTAGCGTATTAGATAACACGTTTCGTGTGAACCCGCGTTAGTGCGGGAGCGGGTGTTTACCGTGTACGAAAATTTCCGCACTAACGCGGGACCGGGTCCTTGCGTGTTAAGAATTCTAAATTGAAAGCTTAAATACTGGTTGGTTAAAACTCCTAATTTAGACATATTAGTAATCAACGTTCTGGGATTTATATATTTTTTTCCTTTTAAAATAATAATTCAAACGCGTAGCCGCGTTTGATCAGCTGTAACTTTTACGTTTTAAGAATTTATATTAACCTTTTCTACTCTGATTATTTATGGTCGAATCTCCGTTCTATTATCATTAATTATAATTTACGAAAAATAAAAATCGTAGTTCAATTTTTCGCTAAAAAATATTATGGGTCAATGCGTGGAAAATGTTTAAAAATTATCTTAGTTTTTATAAATCATAATGTATATATATTTTGTATGTAAATGGTTTATAATTTGAATTTTTAGTGTATATCTTTAATTATGATACTTAAAATACATAGTATTAAAATTTTGGCATTGGATATCCAATATCTAAAAAGGTTAAATTGAAAAACAGTTTTGCAACCAACCGGTCCCATATTGAAGCAAATTTATTTATCTTGCAACTAAATGTCATCTACTCGTTTTCCTATTTTTATACGTTGATCTTTTGTGATACATATAAATACAAAAGGCACAAACAAATGTTATAATTAATTTACTAAGCTTCTTTGTAAACAAAGCCGCTATATTACAACATTATATTTTTGAATTTTTATGTATTTTTATCCTATGACCGATAATATACTTATGTATAAAAATGTGTAATTATTATGTTTCTATGAACATAAAATGCTGTTATTGAATAGAAAAACCAAAACTAGATAATATATTTTCTCTCAACCCTTATCGAGTTTAGGTGCTACGCATTTGCATGCATTGCCCCAATCAACACGCACCTTCACCCCAGCATCGAGCGTGCCTCTACCCCATTCTGCGGATGGACGATTGAGTTATTTATCTCTTGCCTAATTTCCACTCCCTGCTCCTACTCCTGAAGAGTAGAAAAGTTAACGTCGAGATCGGCAGCGAGTAACGGCCGTTCGTCACGGAACCCCTGGATCCGGAAAATTAAAACCGGATAACGGACGCCGTAGATCCTTAACGGCGCTTTAATGAATTCAACAGTCCGTTCCCTCCGCAACAGATCTTTCCTGATTATTTTTTCACGGTCCATTCCCGAACGGAGGGGGAGCGACTTTATATTATTCAGCGGCGAGTGCCTTGCACAGATCACGTCCCGGTTTTCGTCTTCGACCCACTCGGTTCTAAAACATCTCGTACATTTTGCAACGGGTGATTTTCACGGTTTTACAACTCGGGGGAGTGCAACTGCATTTACAATTATTTATTCACGCTTTGTATTTTTCATTAGATCAATAAAACGGTTGATCACGTCCATACAACACAACCGTCTTGGTCCTTCTCACTCGAACGGCTAATCCAGGATTACATCTTAGTTACAAACTTCCTCAACACGTAAATAAGTCGTTACCTTTTATTATCACCAGTAACTGGTGTAGAGATGCGACTATCCCGGGCTAGGTTGACCCGGCTCCCTAGCCATCCAAAGGCAAATGCCGGGATGGTACTTGAGCCATTTCCCATCATATTACCGCTTTCTACAAACTCCTTTAGGTCCCAGGCCGTAGTGGCAACGAGGAAGCTCAATGCGGATGCGACAATTGCCACTTTCGGTAACATTTTAGACCTATCGCTAAAACGTGCAATCGTGGCCTGCCGGCCCAAAAGAGGGCCTGCCCTCCGGAAATAATTAGGTCAACCTGCACCCCACCTGGATACGTAGCCAACTAATGTTGTTCTTGGCGTGCTCCGAAATGGAGGAGGAAACTCCAACAACGACGAGCATGCGAAGAATGGCAAAGTAAAAGCCATACGAAATCATCATCATCATTGAGTGCATGCAAATTGTAAACATACTCAATCGCTTTTCAACCCCGATAATATATAGGAAGATGTTTCAAACATGGCTATCTTTTTTTGACCTGAACTTCGGTTTTTGAGACATTGCTCCAGGACACCAAAGATTTATACCCGGAAATCCATGTTGTGTTTCTTCCTCCCAATACCAACTGCCTTTTACAGCCTATAGAACAAACAGTGATATCTAAGTTTTAATAATTTGATTATGTATTTTATTTATTTTAAATTATTTTCTTGACTTATATCAGTGTTTTTTTTTAAACTATATAATGTTATTATTAATGTTTAATAAATAAATATTATTTATTAGCTAATTTGTTTTTTGTCAATTGTATATTAATGATTCTTTTTTTTTGTTTCAGGTATGTTTCAATTTTATAACCCTTTTACTTTTGATATTATACTGGTGAGTAAACAAGTATGTATGTATATATTCTATAATATGAAAGATGTTGCAATTTTGAAACTATAAAATATAATTATACTATTTCCGGAAATATGCAAAAAATATTTGAAAGTGGTTTATTTATATATTGTATAATACATATATATATATTTAGGTGTGTGTGACAAAATTAGATCAACGCGGAAAGGAAACATAGTCGTTATAAGCAGATAAGACCTTAGAGAAGAGAACAAACGAATACCGAGACAAACCCCCTCCTACTTGCCTGGACACAGTCGATAGGGTAAAATCCGATACCAACACGGTAGAAGATGTACATCCAATGCCAGCAATGGCCAAGAAAGTCTGGTCTCTAGCGGATTTCTCACCACAGAGCCAGTATACCCTGGGAAGGAAAACCCTAATCTGTTGACCAATAATCGGTCTAGTCTCGATACTTTCGCTCCTCTTCCTTCTTTCTAGGGGACCCCTCTCTGGGGAGGTCTTTTCCACGATGAAAGGATTGCTATTGCGCGACAGGGCTAATAATCACTTGCGACCGGCTACTTGAGACTCGTTTTGGGCAGATGTGCAAAAACCCTTTACAAAACTCTTTACAAAAAACCGCATACCAAGACGGCTTGGGTCCCCATGGTATGGACACTAAATGGGAGCCCTCACGTCACGTGTGAGACTCAGGTTCCTTTGGCCTCAACTACCATGCGAGAGTTTGGTAAAGGCCCAAGCCCTCAGCGAGTGAGAGCCTTGTGGCTGGCAAATGATGATGATGATGATATCATAATATCGTCGATTTGATGATTTATTTTTTATTATTTCTTTAGATCTTTACACTAGTAAATATAATAATAATATAATTTAGTAAGTAAACTATAAAAATACGTAGTAGTAAAAAATTGGAAATTTGAGTCCTTTCTGGACAATATATTAGGTTGTCTAGATGAAAATGACTTATTTGTCTTTCATGAGCCGTTTTTAATCTTCAGTTGTGATCCACTTGTTCCTAGGACACGTGTTTTATCTCGTATTCATCAGCTGACATCACAAAAACGTTAAATGGAAAAGATTTTTCTGAACGAGGATAGAGATTGCAAATTTAACAATTTGTAAAATGATGTATGAATACATTAGAAAAATAATGCAGAACCAGCATGTATATATATTTGCAATGCATCTAAAACATCTCTAACGTCCATCAATAAAGATAATTTTTATTTTAAAATTAATCTTTGAAACAAAAAAGTAATGATGATGTATTGCATGATGAAATTTAATCTTAATTAAATTCATTATTGCCTACTTTGAGCGACAGCCTTGGGTACTCTTAGTAAATTTTACAAACACATTTATAAAAAATGATAATATTGCGAAGCAGGGCGTATGGAGAACGTTTCTTTTAGCACAATTGCCAAACCCCTACATTGAAGATCACAGAAAAATATTAAGGAGCTTATTTGGGGAAAAGACCCTCACCATAAAGCCCTGCTTTTGCTCTTTCAGATTATTATTTATGTAGATTCGTACGACACTACTTAAAATAGCCTCAAATAATACTCTGCATCCAAATGCCCTCATTTTTATTGTGAACGCATATATTAGAATTAAATTTAATTAAATCTTAAAAAATACCTTTTAATTATTAGTGATGTGAAATCTTTTACCCTTTTTATCTAGCAACTGTAAATGCATCCAAACCATTTATAATTTTTATACATCTGGAACGTATCTAACTTGCAAATAGTGCATGGAGTGCATATTTGTACAATTAATTGGCAATAGCACTATTCCGAATAAAACATAATGCTTGCTATGTCATGGGAGATAGATACTCCAGCATTATTCTGCATCTTTCGTATTTTTATCTATTTTTTTAATGATTCGCTATTCTTTTGTACCGCGTGATATGAAAAACACACGAAAGTCTGACCGATCGCCATCTACGGGATAATGGGATTCGTGCCGTGTATCGAAATATTTAGTTCCCGTTTTACGCCTATAGATGGTATCACCGGGTTTTTATCGCTAGTAATTACTTGTTTTGCCCTATGGCCCCCGTGTGCTTTGCAAACGGATCCGAACCGTTTTTAACCACATCGCATGTCTCCCGAATCACATACGAATTTTTTTTTATTCGCAACCGAATAACGACCGTTTCAAATTGGTTTATCGTCGCGGGGTATCCCGACTTTCGAAATAATTTATGGGTCGATAACAAATAGAAGCGCGTAATTTACGTGACTGGCTGGTCACACCACTGGATACTACCATTTGGGTCGCTAACGATCCCTAATAGCTGATACCAATCGATTCGCGTCATTATATAACTATTACCTGGCCGGATAGGTGTACAGGAAGCCGCCTTTCTACTCATATTTAACCCATTATCGTAACCCAGTGTTGGAGATGAACGCAAACCAGTTCCAAGATCACTGATCCATTATGGCGTAACGCCACTGCGATCGCGTTTGACTACGTGCTTCCTATTCTTGCGTTAATTTTCTTTAATTAATCATTTCGCTATTTGTTAATGTCACATGACACGTTTTACTGAGTCGCAGTCCGCAACAACTGTAAACTAGATTGAAAAATTGCACTTATTGAACCGCACGCAAGTACAACTAACGACATTCATTATGCGCACGATGCATATTAGCGATATTGGCACAGTGTATTTAATAAAATATTTATTTATTATTTAACCGCGTATTATATTAGCATACATTGTCCCATTTCATTTTTATTATTAATTGGTTCATGAGTGGCCGGTTTCAATCACTTATGCCATTGGACATGATGAACGTTATCCGCTTTCTGATCGGTTACCTTTTGATGAGGAAATCGTGTTACTGTTGCCGAACATATTTGCATGATCTAGAAAGTTAATGCAGCTCTGAAGGATTGGCATATTCAAAGTTAAAATGCCATTTTAGATTTCGTGATTTTATGAAAAAAATATAGACTCACGCTGTATTAAATAGATAGTTTTTTATTACTGCAATATTTATAAAATATCGTCCCCTTATTATTGTACTTACACCATACCCAGAAATGACGTAAAAAAATATTATTCACTAATTTAAATTACCTTTAACACATTACAGTCCGTGCACGCGTTTTCGCGGGCTAGCGAACTCTGGGGTTCAGTCCGTTCACGCGTTTACGCATAATAACGGCAAATATACTATTAAAAAAAACCTACGTGACATTAATTTATCTTTTGACTGCTAAATGGTGACTCACATATTGAATATCATATAATATTCCAGATTTTTACGAAAATATTGGTAAAAATTCGCACGAAATTATTATATTAATATTAGGATACAAAAAATGGACAATTGTATTCATGCTGTCCGCGGAATTTAAAAATCATGTTTTTATTAAACCTAGTAGACATAATAATAACGAAGTAATCTCTATATTGGTAACTGTCATTCATCGCGACCCCAGTGAGTGCGGGTTCATTATACCGCGATTTTATTTTTAATTTGTAAAGAATTTTTTGAACCAAAGTCTTTTGATCGTAGATTTGATAAACATATTCAACAATTGAATAGAGGACATAAATCTACATGGAGAAGAAAGTTTTAAAGAAAGCAATGGCTGGTTTGTATGGTAAGAAAACGATCAAACTTGCATATTCTTATATAACTATGTTAACACTCAAGGACCCGGTCCCGCGTTAGTGCGGAAATTTTCGTAAACGGTAAACACCCGCTCCCGCACTAACGCGGGTTCACACGAAACGTGTTATCTAATGCGCTACAAAAGGCTTTCTTTTAAAGTTTTACGACTCGACACAGTTTCATTCATTGCTCTACATGCCCTTTGTAAAATATATGACGTCTGTATTTATTTATGGTTTAAAACTGTCCTTAAAATAATAAATTATTTGGATCGAAAACTTCCCAGTACTTACACATCGACTGTAACGAATTTAGGTTTTTGTTTATCCATTCAACAAAATAACTTTTTTGGAATATTTATGCTGACAACCCGTCACATCCTTTATTACAAAGCCAAAATTACCTACATACTACATAAAATTATCTATTTGTTTTTTATCGTCTAAAATGCAACTTTTTTGACCAAATTATCTCCAATAGGAAAAAAATTATTAAGCATTCTTTTAAGAGCCGCGCAAAATCGTAAGATCGATAAAAAGATGCGGGTTTAAGTGTAAATTTCGCCTGAAAACAGCGGGTGCTTGAGTGTTAATTTTATGTAAAATAATATTTTTTTAATGTAGACAAAACGGGACTTTATTTGAAATGAATGCCAACACGTATGTTTAATATATTTCCATTGAGAAGATACTGCTTCTGGATTTAAATGGGTAAAGGATCGTTTAATTCATTTTCTCGGCGTAAATGTATCAGTAGAAACTCTTGTGGCATGAAAGGTTCCTCTAAAAAGGATTTGCCAGTATTTTTCAAAGTTACCGTTTTTTGAACGGCTTTGATCACATAATATGTATTTATGAACTGCTTCTGCCCAACAATAAAAATATTGCAAGGATATTGAAGTCGAACTTTAAACCCTCTGGGTATTGGACAATCCGCTGGGTCATCTTTTAGAACAGTGGTTCTTAACCTGTGTTCGATCGAACCTCAGGGGCTCGGTGAGTCAGTCTCCCGGGTTCGGCGGAGGTCAAAACACACACCCGACTTATTGTACTATATTATGAAAAAATATACGACGTATGATATAAGAGTTCTATGAAACTGGTAGGGTTCAGTACCTCCAACAAGGTTAAGAACCACTGTTCTAGAACTTGAAACTCTTTGTACTGATTTTCCGGTTGATGTTAGTATTACCCTATAAATCAAGTTCCAAAAACCACATTTAAAGTTGTAATATAAGAAAAACAATGCGCTACATATTTAAGATTTTGCTGAAGGTGGAAACAATATAATATAATCGATGTAGCATAAATTTAAATTGTACTATATTTTTTTTTAAATGCATGTTGATCGCGAAATTTTGCTTATCGTGATCTTGACCAGAACGTATCCCTCGCGTATTTCCTGATTAGCTGTATTCTAGATTGCTTTATTATCCAAATTTAGTAAAAGTAAATTCTACGTCTCGAATTTTCGTGTTCTAACGCAATTAATTCTATATACCTGTTAGTTTTTATCAAATGTTTAAGTCAGCTTTGAATATATATAAAACAGTATTTATTATCTGAATTAGAAAAAATACTTATTCTTGTTATTTATAAGTATAATTTAACAATAATAAACGTTTGGTTTATTTTCTGCGACTGAACTCTGCGTGTCATTGGTGCAAATGTGGCAGGGTTTGGGACCGTCACATGGATTTTTGCTACCAAAAACACTTTTTATTGGTGATACTGTATTCTTGACCAAGCGTCGCTTTCCCCGAAAGCCTCCCCTGCACTGTGCACGGAATGGCTCACCATACCATTATTATAACAGTGATGTATTCAAATATATTCCATACGTTTCGTGTTGACTCTGGCATCTGAAGGGTGGCCGTACGTATGGGGAGAGTGGAAAATAAAAATTAGAGACAGCCACAACAAATACGTAAGCCATGTTTTCCATTTCACGCAACATTTCTTCCACCACGAAAATTGTTTAGATTAACATCGAAAAGAAACACGATATACTTCTAATGTTTAATTGATGTGATGCCTGCGATGCAATTGGCGTAATTCCAAAAGTGACTTTAATCCAATCAGTCAACTATATAAATATTTATCCTCACGTTTGACTAGTGATAATATCTGTAGCTCTTATGTTCCAAAAAAAATTAAGATGAAAGGGGACGTCGCACTCTCTTTGCTAGTGAGCCTACCATTAATAATAAAAAAGAAATACTCCAGAAAAACACTTTCCAATACATCAATATATATATATATAGGTTCTGTCGCAAAAAATTAGCGCCAATATACCAGACCCCGCCATCTCCTCCACCGCCTTCCACCACCACAGTTTTTCTCAGTGTATAAATTTGTCATCCACTCAATACAAATTGATGCCATATTTTATACTAAAATAACGTTTTTTTTTCAAGTTAATACCGAGTTTCAGACACGTAGTACTATGTAGATTTTTGCGGGAAATGTAACGTTTCAATTTCGCTATTCTCACTTGTAGTGATATGCGAATTTCCATAAAACAGACAGGATTCGCGGTTTGGTGCAACACTTCGGCGTCGACGGCGTCAGACCGGCTTACAGCGACGTTCTATTGAAAAATGTCTGAATAATGTAAGCCGTCCGTAACGTTTAATGGACTCGAGCCGTTTCGACGCGGTGGCTAATTTTGCAATCGTCGCGAATCTCCGTGACCAATTGGCGTTGGTCTTCCTCGGATGTGTTCGATGAAAATCACTTGTCATTGTACTTATCGGGTGTAAAATAATAATTGGCAATTAGTGGCACTATATGGCGCAATTATTTGCGAAACAGCAAGGTCGATTTTGTATGCATTATTCCAAAAAAATATGCAAGTTCGAATCTATTTACTACGCGCTCATTTCGCACGGTTCATTGATACTATAATTCAAGTACATATACATGTAAATTTACACGGTAGATTTTTTTTATATATTCATGTAATAAAATTTAGTATTGTTGTAGTTTTAAATAGTTCATCAAGTATAACATTAAAACAAGGCGTTCTTACAACTCTAACACACCAAACATCGTAGCTCATGTCATTGTCATATCATTTCTTCTGAGGGATGAGTTTCGATTTTATAATTCACTAATTTCACTAGAGTAAATACTTCTAATAATTTTCTAAACAAGGCATATAATTGAACCTTTAAAATGAATTTAAAATATTTTTAATTGAGACAAAAGTCGTGCAGGAATAGTATATTTTCTGGAATTTATAAGTATTTAATAGTGAGAAAATGGGTTGAAAGATTAATTTATATATATTATGTACATATAACTTTGAAAGTTGATAAACAATCTTGCAGACTTTGATGGAGACATCTTAATGTAGTTAATGGAATAAAATCCACATTGTATGACATATCAATTATTTGATTAAGTTAATATCTCACAATTAAGTATATTTCGGGACCTAATAAAGATCAATAATTTGAGATTCTGGTTAACGTATCGACTCGGCAACAGTATCAAAAATAGCTGCCAAAACAAACCTTTTCCTAAACTGAAATAGTTTATGACAGGCGTTAAATTGGAACTAGATAATTATAGCAAATATGTACTCCAGTGGTTGTAAATATTTTTATTCATTTATTTAAAGAAAATGCGTGGAACCATGCATAATAAATTGTTATACAAATAGTTATGCAAAAGGTATAAAAGAAAAACATATGCTGATAAGTATATAACTATCGCCATTAATTTCTCTGTTATATGATACAGGTTTTTCACTTAAAATTAACCATTTTGCATTTTAAATTAACCTTATTTCAATAGATATTTAAAGGAAAAGGGGTTAATTTGAAGTGATAAACCTGTATTATAAAATCTCGTATAAGAAATCAACGAAAGGGCCAGACTTTACATTGAAAATGTCTACCCAATCAGCTAAGTCGTTTAGTAAACTGATTGTTCTGACTACTGGGGAGTTTCCGAGAGCACGTGTTCTCACGTATGGCGGAAGAAAAAGCACGCGCGAACGAGCTCGATGATAGTGAGATGGCCCATAAGGAAAACTCACACAGTACAAAGAGATTATGTATTGCACCAACCAACAGCTTGAAGAAGTCCTTTGCCTTCTTTTCTCGAGAGTTACATACCCAAGCAACCCTGAATCCATGCGCTGAGATAAAATCTAAATTCCCTCATATAGAAATATCTTAAGAATTTCTACTGGATTTTATGTATTCTGAAGATATTCGAAGCTTCGTATGGCGGCCAGATAATAAATCCTGATTCAAGTTTTTTCAATTAATTTGACTTTTTTAGGAGTTGTACAGATTTTTTACGTCTAATACATCCTTTTGCAAATCAAATACACCTGTTGTAAGAGGGTGCATGTGATTTTAAAAAGGGTGTATATTTTTTTCCGAATAAATTAGAATAAGTTATACAAATTAATGATGGAAATAATTCAAAAACTATAAATGACTGCTTAATATAAATATTTTTTTGTTATTTATATATCATATTATTATTTTTGTATTAAACAAATTATTTACAAGCCTAAATGAATTCTTAAATCGTGCCGATTTAATTCTATTGCAATATTAAAGCTTCTCTTATTTATCAGCTTTATAAATTTATCCTTGTAAAGTGCGCGCTTTATTTTAAAACACGTTATATCAGCTTTGCATAGATACATTGAGTGCTTCTAAAACGGCGATAACACAATCAATTCCCGTATTTTCCGACATTATTCAAAAATCCAGTAGCGCTTTTAAATCTCGCGGGCTTTTTCCATACGATAAGCTCATTTGCATTCCGCGTTACATTCATCCGAGCACTTGGCATGTTTACATCGTTTCGCTTTTATCACAATAACAGCATGTTTTCTTTAGCGGGCTTTTCAGCTACCAATCGATATGGGCTAAAAATGGGCAAAAACTCAGAATCCGTACGAGGGGGGGGTGGCGGTACATACATGCGTAGGAAGGCCCTTCATGTAACGGGGGCGCATTACCGGGACCCCGGGCTCCCTGATTCCTGTGATTATGTACTCACCGCGGCGAGTGACTGGAATAGTCAAGGAGGCGTAGGTGAAGTCCCTTTTTCCTGCGAATATACACTGGAAGAACCCGAGATCGCTTTGTAAAAAATGATTTGAATACGAATGTGGCTGTCGTATTGTTTCAACCGCGCTACTCCATGGCTCCGTTAGGGTCTAATTTCGTATTATTCCAATATTTCCAACAATAAGGCCACAATATTTTTTTTTCTAATCCTAATGTTACTTTTCTGACAGATCGATAATAACGTTATATATTCTTCGGTGATATCACACGCGTATTATGTATACATTGAGTAGTCGACGTGGCACTGTGAACCCTCGGTTTCAATATTGTTTGTATATAGCGGTGAAAAATTTTTGGCACGGAAACGGTTAAAGTATAGCATGGAATATCTTTTTTTGTTGGAAATGGGTCGTGTGGCAGCTAGCTCATTTTTTGAGATATACAATATTAGGCTTTCTTCAGTTTACTGTCGAGGCTCGTCAACGTATTATTATCGCTTGCGTGAACTAAATTTTGCAAAAAGAAAATTAGGCACATACACCGTCGACTGCCGACTGGGAATTACATACATACACAGTTCAAATGCCCGTTAATCAATCATAATATTGTGTCCAGCCCTCACTTAGACATTAATTTTATTTATCGAGGCCTAAAAGCTTTTTTATTTTTCGTTTGAGCTACCCCCATAAATATCGAGTTAGACAATAGATATCTCAAAACTGATATAAACTGACGTCAGTTTAGAAAGAACCCTTCTTGCTCTTTCAATATCAGTTAGGTTCCTAATGCCGATGTTTTTATTGTCGCGAAAAAATATGTGTTTATAAATATTTTACAATGAATGAGTTATTTTATATGCTGATATCTAAATTCATATTAGATACGTTTAAAACATAAAATTCGAATTGGATTCTTTCATCTGTATTCAAATAGCATTTGTCGTTCGAGATCCACATCATTCAAATTTTGGATGGACACATCGACAAGCGTAAACCGACCCGTGTACATTTGCTCTCGGGTTCTTGAATATCAATTTCGCATTTATATACCGACATGTCCTGCAGGATGACATGGGGGGATGGCTCGAGGACAACTTGTCCACAGGTTGAATTTATTTCCCGTCCAGGTACCTCCGGACTGATGTTATTTTGATAGGGAAAACTTTAGATTTTCCGGTTTTCTGTTTTTGTCCTCGATTTTTTCCCCGACTTTTTCGCCCTTTAATGGCAAATGTGTGTTTTTCGAATTTTATTCCGGGACCTCCTCCCCGCCTCATTCCCTAGTAATTACTACCCCTTTGGCTCGTATATTACACGGCAGTGTAAACGCGTATCGGCAGCCAGCTCTGTACTCGGTTACTTTTCGGTCGCTGATTATTTTTTATGGTTTCCGATTTAAAAATAAAACGTATTTCTGTTTTTTACTCAAGTTACTTAATACATTCAGAAAGGTTTCAATTATCATAATATTTATGGGGGTATTTGTGCCGTGCCGTTATTTTCAGAAATGCCCTTTTTTCGGCTTTATGTATCCATTAGGAAAGTTTACGGCGAAAAGTCTATTAATAACCTTATTAAAGAGCCATAAAATTTAAAGAAATACTAATTTCAGTGTAATTATTATATTCTGTTATCTGATGAGAATTATGTTTTAAGCTTTTTTTTGTGAAAATTTGCATGCTGAATGCATAATTTATCAATTATGTATTATGTATAAGAAATTTTATGGAAATTATATTCTGGTATTTATATCGACATTATAGGCAAATATAAGGCAAAGCGAAAAGTAATGATTCTTTTTTGATGCATTGTTTCTATATCAGTTAGACATTGACTGGCGTCGAGTAAACAAGTGAAATTTCGTATCATTTTGAAGTTCTATGTATATTCTACACTTTCTAGTTTATTCATGTTTTCATTCTTAGTAAAAATTCAAGACCAGATATCATAGAAACCCATTTGCGATTTTTTATGATATTTTTATTCGATAAGGAATCGAATCCAAAAAAAACTACCGGAAAAATCATGGACTTCGATTTAAAAGTTTTACAGTATCCACCTCATTCACCAAATATTAAGCCTTCAGATTATCATTTTTTTTTAATTTTTGGAGCATTCCTTTTTTTACTTGAGTAGAAGACGTAAAATATCACAAATCACAAAACCTCAACAATTTTACAACAAATGAATCGAAAAACTTATGGAGAACCATTTAAATTATTCCACAGAATATTAGAATAGTCCTTAACCTTTTTAATATAAATCTTACATGTCATTAACTTATTGTATTTGTCTAAAATGTCTGAAAAATAAATAATCATTGTCTTTTATTGTCTACAATTGCCGAAAAAAAGCAATATTCGCTTCTGTTGCCACGAGCGCAATTTTTTTTCTCGCTCGCATCCGGTACGATGTGCCGAGTGCGAATGAAACCGTGCGATTGACACGTGCGAGTGCTCGGTGTGCAGTGGAACATCGCCTTTTCATTTACGCGTCATAAAGATTTGTTAAAAAATCGATCAAATTCCGAAGAATATCATGAATTACTATTTTAATTCTTCGAATAATCCTTTTTTATAAAAGTCAAGTAAACCCTAATCGTCAAGTCAAGACATTGAGGAATTCTTCATCAATCCCTTTTGGACGACGCGGTTGATTTCGAGCCGCCGAACTATGGGATAGATCTTGAATGCTACTACCAATAATGCTTTTTACATAAATTTGATTAAAGTTTATTATGTCACTCTTTTTTTTAATATTAGTTTACTGTATTTGGTAGTATAAGGTTCTAAAGTTAACCATTATCAAAAAATGCAATTAAAATATTATCGTAATATCGTAGTATCGTAATATTAAAGGATTTAACATCTTTTTTTAAAAATATTTTTAAAAAAATGCAATTGAGTTGATATATTTTATATTTTTGAAAAAACTTTTGGAATATATTTGATTAACCAAAACTTTAACTTTGACTGGATTTTTAAATATTAGCA
>JAGXCT010034309.1:87379-130066 GCA_022495035.1 Philopotamus ludificatus
AACGCTACGTTCATATATCTTTTCTAATCGCGTGGGATATTCTTAATGATGACGTTTAATTCAGATTATCCAGAACGACGTTAATCTTCTCTGTATAACTAAATATACGAAGCTAAACAAGTAAACTTTCGCAGAGCTTTCTCAGTTAATAACTTTCGTACACAAACCACCTGCACTCGTCTTATTCATTGATTCATATTTTATGTCTCTGCCACTCTCATTTTTATAATATATAAGGGGATTTTACAGGATAATTTAATTTGAGAATAAAAAGAAGCGAAATCGCTTTGTAACATTAATCCACTAGAGATGAGGACGATTTAAATTTAAACCAGACCCTCCTCTTCTATATGTGGCGTAAATATTTTATTTTATTAATAATTTTTCTCTTTGTGTGGTTGATTCTCTCGGAATGCAAACCTTTCTAAATCAGTGTCATCTTGCACTGTAATTTCTTTATCGACGTTTGGTTTTACATTACCAATTTTGAATGACAGTTCCCTTGGGGCGCATTATCCGATCAAAAGAACAGGAAGCGCTCCTTCTGTCTACGGTTTAGAATACGATACGTTTGACAGTGTGTCTTTCAAAATTCACCGATACCGTATTTATAGACCCAGTAACGCGAGTATCTCCCTAATGGATGCAAAACTGTCTCGGTTGAAACCTGTTCCACTGCTAAATCATATGTATATATACATACATCCCCGGATTTACACAATGTTTATTCCGGACAATATATTTTTTATATTAGTTTTCAACCAAAAGCTTTCAAGCGTTATTTATAGCGTAATATTTAAATTAAAATTGTATATATTATATTAAAAATATTATTAACAGTATTATGAAACGAATTGAATGGTTTATTTTAAAGTTTGTGTCGTATAAATAACATTCAAATTGAATTATTCAAAAAAATCTTGCGAATTGTAAAACAATCGTTCAATATCTTTTTCGTGGAATATTTTTCCATAAAACAACTTTATCATATTATAATATATATATTGTGTTATATTTATAATTTTTCTTTTATTTGTTTTAGGTAAGAGCCCTACCTACTCTCGTAGGCTGAAAGGACTATCCATTATTCCTATTTTTTGCGGTAAGATGTTTTGATACTAAAAACTTTGTATAATTTTTTTTCTCTTCAGCTTGAAACAGATGTTCAACATTCGCATAGACTTTTTATTGCCTCTAGCCCTTGTCAGAAATAAATCTTTTAGAATAATTTTATTCGAATATTCCAACTATTTTTTTCACGTTCCATCGATTGCCTATTTAAATTCAAATTAATCTGCGCGTTATTGGTCCCATTCAGTGGTTCTTTGTGCAACGTCAATTGATGCAAATTGACAGTGAGTTCGACCCTAAATTGTATCATTCGGTCATGGCCTGTTTCATATAGGATTTCATTAATTGACCCAATCTACTGAATTGATTTACGTTGACACGGTTTCATCAGCGTTATATTTTCATGTTCGGTATATTTTAAATGCTACTGTTGACAACAATTAAGCGAAATAAACCATTTCTTAAATACAACCGTTGCTAATATCTTTTAACCTTCAGCCTTTAATTAGTTACATCATATTAAATTCGCGAACAAATTTATTGACGAAATGCAGATGTCTTGAACCTAATATGTTTGTGGATTTTATTGAATTGTGTTCATTTGAATAAATAGGGACTTATATGTTTGTTCGTTGGTGCAGTTTCATTTTATTATTCGATCAATTTCATCACTACCCCCAGTTGACCTTCATAAAGCACTCGAGTGAAAATCTGCGGGGTGTAGTAACCGGGCATGAGTTATTTTTGAAGGAATTCCAATTTTGACCCTTAACGACACCCTTATCCACCCCTCCTGTAAATTTTCCTTTCAATTTGACCCGTGGCACACACGTGTCTTTGTCTCAGGTCTAGGTCGTCGACTCATGAACCCAGTCTGCGACACCCCGGCGATGACCCTCCTGCAAATTTACTGCACTCTCGGGATACCACCCTCAGCCCGTCCCCGATCGCACAGGTGCTCTTATCTGTTGCACGGCCCGGGATACTCGACCATATATCGAGGGAGTGATGTTTCCCTAAAGGTGGGATTTGTATGAAGCCGAGGCCTCGTTCTATCGAACAAGAATACGCTTTCATGCCAAACTCATTACGCATTTTCATATATATTAAATAGTTTTTAACTCGGATTACATTAGCGAATTGCTCAAATTTGACGAATCTTGATTTATCCATATATTTAATTCGTAAGCACCATCTTTTGTAAGAATAAAATATATTGTCCTAAATGTTTAATTTGGAAAACACTTTCTATATATCATATATAACTACAGGCGGACCTCGACTTTCGCACATGATTGGTTCCTGAAAATGTGTGCGAAAGTTAAATGTTCGAAAGTAGAGGGATGTAAAAAAAAACACTAAAAATTGTACTTAAGTACGTACATATACTAATATGTACTAACTAAGTACGTATTAAATAAAAAATATATTCTCTTAACCCCTTGTCTGATTTGCCCGAATAGGATTCGGGCACTAGGGAATAGTAGGTATTTTGCTGACACAGTGATTCGCCCGAACTGGATTCGGGTCATTCCCCCACCAGTCTAGATAACGCATCGCGCGCGTTGAATGAAACGTGTCGTAATTTGATCTTTCGAGAACACAACTAAGTACATATTAAATAAAAATTATATTCTCTTAATAAACTTGTCAAGGGTTAGTTGTATTTTACTACTTTTTTCTTTTCTTCACAGAGAGTTCTGTAACATGCAGTACTATTATGGATCGCCCTACGCACTTAAGATATGTGTTCTCCATTGGGATCACATTCTACCATAATATCCAAAAATGTCTCGAGATGCGTAAAAGCTTCGTTCATGTTTTTTATTGTTAAGGTCTTGATGATTTCTTTTTGTTCTTCTTCCTCACTTTCAATTTATATACTATTTTCGTTCTCTTGTCGGTCCAATAGAAATTCGTTAGTCAAGGGTTCAGAATTAGATTCAATCATCTCATTAACATCTTCACTGTTAAGTTTAAAAGATTTATGACCAGGGACAGCTGATTCTTCCTTCGATAGGAATGTACGATTAGACATTTTCTCTAAAATAAACCAGTCCCGTCTTTGGCTTTACTACAATAATTTTTGACAATGACGAAATAAAGTCTTTTGCAGCATCTTCATCCGCATCAGCTGATTCTCCAGTTAATTTAATATTGTGTAAAGAATACCTTGTTTTAAATTTTGAAAACCAGCCGTTACTTGCATGAAACACTGTGTTAGAATTTTCGTTTAGTCTAGCCTTCCAATCTTTATGCAAACTAAGAGCCTTAGCTTGAATCATTGAAGTACTCAGAGGGATGTTTTCTTGATTTTGATTACTTATCCAATAACACAAAGATTTCTCCATTTTATCCATCACTATGCCGTGCCTTTTGGAAACATTTTTTGAAATAAAACGATTTTTCAAAAATGTGCGAAATAGCGAATTGTGCGAAAGTCGAATGTTCGAAAGCTTAAGTCCGCCTGTATAATATTTAAATTCTACGTTTCTCGTAAATATAATATACATATTCATTTAAGCAATTGCGTAGTTTAAAAATTATATTTCACGGCTATATAATATTTTTCACTCGTTTCATTTCTAGGCACTTAACTCTGAAATTTGTGAAGGATAAAATCAGCATTTTGCAGTAGTTTTCGGTAAGAAACAGCTTTCGTGCAACTTGTCAGCCATTAAAATAATTTAAATACGAAACGGCGCCGCCAAACGCTTTTCTAACTTCATTAGGATAAGTGTTGGGAAAATATTTTCCATATGGCATATACACATTAATCAGGGGGCGCTAAAACTGAAATATTAGGCGCGACGAATATTTAGAGAATATGTGCGAGACAGTGTACACGTGCCTTAATATATAAGCCAAACACGTGGGTCAGGTGTGATAAGGCCGCGGTTGCCGGAGAGCTTACCAGATTACTCGTGCCAGAGTAAATCAATATAACGGCAACGCAAAATGTTTCATCCCAGGTCGTATCTAGAGATTTTGTAAACGCAAGAAAAAAATCTGTTTGTTTTTGCTGAACATCCCTCTAAAGTTAGTAAATCGTCGTTGGGTTAAGTGCGCGCCAAATTTTTAACAATTTCTCCGAAAAATTCGCTGTAATTAATAATATAACATTCATATGAAATGATTCCATATCTATTTTTGCATGACCTCGTGTTGAAAATTGACTTGTCTATTCTATATTTCCCTTAATAAGTTGATGTCTATATTAGAATTTAAAATGATATAATATTGCAAACATAAATCTGTCCGTGAAATAAATTTCGAAAGATTTTCTAATCGACAAAATTAATTTTTATACTGTGCCAGAAATGAAACTAGTATTTAACCGTTTAGACGCCACGGCGTGCAGGCACGCGAAACCGGCTAACCAACAAATATAATATTTTTAAATGAAAATTAATGCAGAGACATCTTCTGAAGGCAATGTGATTGTTAGAATGTCGATATGTTTAGCCGTTTCATTTTATTTGAAGTTTATACGGCGTACGGTAAAAATCCATTAAATTGGCATTGACTTTTAATTTGACCTGATCTATATTGGACATTCACATCATGTAAAGAGACTTTTTGAGTCAGTGTCTAATATTATTTAATTATTTTTTAATCAAAATATAGTATAGTACGCACGAATTATCCACTCTCGGATCTGCCCGTTGATTGGTTAACCGATCCGTCACGTTGGCTCAAACCAACCTCGTCGTCCGAAGGGGTCTATTTACAATAGAAAATAGACCCAATCATTTCAAATAAAAATATTGATTAATTCTTGATCAATATCTTGACTTGAAATGCTAAAAAATGGATTATTCTAAGTACAAAAGTAGTTATACATGATATGCTTCGTAATTTTGTCTATATTTTGGTTATTTACTTATCAATATTATGCGTAAGTGACCCACGCGCCGTCTCAGAGTTCTCGCGGCACGTATCATTATTACGGTTTCGGTCGAAGCGAGAAAAAACATCGTGCCCATGCCAATAGAAGCGAATTTTGTTGTTTTTTTTTTCATAATTGCGAACAATAATGATCAATGAATATTTATATTTATTCTTGGGGTATATTATTACTTGGGGTCCCAAATAGACCCCACCGGCACGGCTAGGTTAAGAGCGACACTATTTGACATGACATCATATTATAATACAAGGAGCTACTATTTATCTTTATAGATCGGCTTCTCAATGTTCGTCCATTTGAATTGCAGATACCAATTTGAAGATTTGCGAGATTAGCTGACGACCTCTCAGCTCTGGAGCTCAAATAGTGAAGACCATATACCAATTTGCACCCATTGCGGCTAATGCTTTCGGCACTAGACTATTTGCCTCGGTTGCCGAGATGGGTTTTAATTTAAGTGGGCTGCTTTCCCCGGCTCGTTACAATACTTCCCGTCTCCACCGCCGATGCTCACCCCCAGCCGACCGACGCCCACTCCCATTGTGTCCCACCCCCACTCCCCGAGACCAGACAGACTAGCAACGGCACGGACCCGACGCTCGGAGAGAAAACAGCGCGAGTTGCAATGTTTACTTTCCGAGTGGTGCGTGGCTCATCCGTTTCGTGCTAATTAATGCATTTCGCCATTCTGCAAGCGAGGCAATTTTTCTCGATTTTAATTAACGAAAGAATAATGAACAAATGCCTATTTTGAAAATTTCCAGCTTAAAAAAATGCAAAGAATAAAATAGCTGAACTTTGGCTTCATAATTCCCCGCCAAGTCCAATACTTGACCCGGATTATGTATTGTATTACATGTCATATAATTATTTTAATTTAACAACCTCGCCGGCCCTATTTTCCTTTATACTTTTTGTATACATTTCCCATAAATAATTATAATTATTTTTAAGACACCACTAAATTTGCTCTTAATTCACGTTACGCCATTTAGTCTGATTTATTTCTCGAAAAAATAAATAATTACCACGCACACGCTCCGTCTTGCTTATATTACGAAAAGCTCCACTCTTATTTAATTAATTTTGTAATACGCATATCGAATATCCAAAATGAAAATCGAATCGACACTCGACATAATATTTTAATGATATTTCAATATAATACATCAAAAGTCTCTTTGTTTTTGTTCTGGCGTAAAGAAAACGTACTATTAACCCATTAACCGCAAGAGTGCTGATTACAGAGCGACTATTGCCGATCGTAATGTATATTGTTATAAGTTAGGTAATGACGACTTTGATTATACCAATTATATATCGGAAATTGGATATTTAACTATTATGATATTTAATTTGAAATGATTTTGATGGGTTCTTGTAATTTGAAAATACGGTACGTTTTTTTTATATAAAATATATTCTCATTCTCGATGATCACGTACATATTTTTTAATTTATATTCATTTAATGATTCGTAAAATATGTGGAGCTAAAATTTTAAAGCATAAAATTGTATATGTGTATATCTGCATATACAGTGGAACCTCTCATAACGAGCATAATTCGTTCCAGAATCTTGCTCATTGTGGAAACACTCGTCTAGCGAAACTAATTTTCTCATATAAATCAATATAAAACACGATAATGCCTTCTATGCAAAATATTTTTTTTAACGTTTATTCAAATAAAATTACATGCTTATAAATTGTTAAAGATCGTAACAACCTGGATAAAAACATTTTTAAAAATCGAAACTAGCTTATTATTTATTAATTTATGACAAATAATTAATTCTTTTTTGCTAGAAAGCTGTCTAGAGACATTTGTTTTAGCCGACTCTTTAAAATTTGGTGAAAATGTGACACAGCGTTATCATTGAATATGTTTGTAGCACGCATAGCCACCTTCTTATTAGGATGATGCTTCTCAATGTACGATGAAACAGTTTCCCATGCTTTCAGCATTTCTCTTATTGCGTCAGAAGATTGTTTCTCTGCTATTTCCTTTTCCTCCAAACTCTCCTTCATAACTTCTTGCTTTGAAATACGATCCAACACACACAAGTGCGTTGTACGTTTGTGACTTCCCTTCTGCGTCACTGTTATGCGAAATGTCGCTCGTTATGGGATCAATTTTTTCATTTTTTTTTTGCTCGTTATTGCGAATTACTCGTTATGCGAGGTGCTCGTTAAGAGAGGTTCCACTGTATATTATATCATATTTCGTACTCGTGTGCAATTTAATTTTCAGATAAGGTTTTAGAATTTTATATTTGATTTAAAACATATTTCAACGATCGAGAGTGAAGTCTGATTTTTCCTCCATTCGTTAAAAGGAAATGTCCCGTTGTCACTTGGAGGACCCGCGTTATTGTTACTTTACAAATAGGCTTGCCCATCTCTTTCTTTCTGCACTTACTTTACCTGTCCTCGCTAATAACGACTTGGACCTTGAAACGAGTTCACTCACTGACATAATTTTCTGCCTCGCCAAACTTTATAAGCAAAAAACGGCGTGATTATTATATGGTCGGAAATTTTCTTTTTTTTTGTCGCCGTCGTCGTCGGGTTTTAAGCCGAGTTTTTTCAATTTAATTACATTCCTCCATTTACGCGTGGTGTCGTGTATATATGGAAAATTTATATTTTTATTAATAACAATGCGTTTTATTTTTCTTATCATGTGGAGTAAATAAAAATAGTTTCAATTGTTAAATCCGCATACATCGTATGAGTTTTCGAAAGTTTCAAAGCAATTTAGTTACAGCTGTAAAGCGTAGTGTTACGCTTGGACGATTTCATACCAACCGCGATTTCCCTCTGCCTTTCCCTTGGAAACCCTCGTTGAAATATTCAAACATTAAAAAAGGTTTCACCGCCGCAGACGAGGGAAACACTTGGAAGTTGATTTGGTGTTGAAACGGCATTCGCGAATAGTTTCTATAGCGTCCACCTTTTCCTTCTCATAACGTCTCTCTCTCTCTCCCTCTTCTTCCCTTTTTTTTGCTTCTCTTTCTCTCACACCCTGTTAGTAATATTTCCAAGGTATATTAAAATATGGCAAGGTTGAAAAGAGCCGCCGTTGCTGTGGATACTTTCCGAGTGTAAGTCTGATTAAATTTTTCATATCAAACGGAAATAATACTGCAATCTTAAAGTTTCCACATGGTAATTTGTGCAGAGTAAAAAAGTTAATAATAAAAAAATATACGTTTCCGAGGAAAATTGCAATTATATCATCTTTTCGCATTCTAGAGTACCTGTTTCCATGCTTGTGTACGCAAGTGCTAAGAGGAAAATTCATTTCGGTTTTCCGCGTCACGTGCCTCCTCTGGTCACGTAACCGCGGCATTGCTACGTGAATCAGTATTGTCGTTATACATTTTTTTCTATATTTGTGTGCATGATATATCGCCAGAAGGATCAGGGATCGTCAACTGGTACTCGAGCACAAGACTCTCGACGTATTCACTAGGGTCTCGTTCTTGAATTTTACCGCTATTGTAGGGACTCGAGGGGCACTGGTCAAATGCTTCAAATTCTTCAGAATATTACGAATGAAAATAACGCGCGTTTGTTTGCGGATTATTTGCAATTTTTTTTAATGATACATTCGCATGAATAAAATCTGGTTCATTAATTTTTCAAATCCAAATTCGTTTTATTTTGCACAGTTAAATTCCACCATTAACATATTACAAATATATTTTTAATGGGATTGTTCCTCGGAAAATATTATTCCATATACGGCGTATTTATTGCTATAAATATTTATATTTTTTTCTCAGGGCCTCTGAACCTTCTTATAGACGTTTACAGGATTACTGTACCTCTTCTTGCGGCTATGTGTACGTTCTTGTGTTCTCGGTAACAGGGTGCCGCAGCCGTATATTAGAACGTTGACAAGGGTTTCTAAAGGTTTTTCTTTGGTACCGACTTATGTTATTTATTACAGTTACACACTACCTGTGTTGTGTTTTAATAATTTTATGACACATTCATAAAGATTATTTTAATTAAAATGCCAATAATTTTACATGGTACTTAAGAATGTACTTGAAAATTGTGTAAGATAAAAATTATAATGATCCAATTACGGATGAGATCCATCGAAGCATAATTATTTTTTTTAATCTGTCTCAATGTTCAAGTACGGCGCTGGGTCAGCTAGGGTCTTCAAATTTAAAAAAAAATATCTTTGTATAAATATAATTACTATTATATGTACATTGCATCTAATTTTTGACCCAAGGCAACGACATACATATGATAAATAATGTTATTCACAAATGTTTCTGAATGTAAATAAACGAGACCATCAGTAGCACGGGTTAAGGTCTTCGACTTTAAAAAGGCACAATTGCGTTAAAAAGTCGAAGGTCGCGAGAGTAATAATTGTTAGGTATTCACATATATATGCGCGGTTACACGTGCCCTAGATGCGTAATCTCTGCGCATTCAAATACATTCAGAAATATAATTTCAGTGTACTTATGTATTATATTTCCATCTCTCATAATAATAAATATGTACATGGGGGACCCCCATGTTACGCGGGCCGATCGAAGATATTCTCATAACCGTTGTTTTGGGCGACACAATCAGATTATTAAAGGTAAAACGGCGTAATGATATACAATAGATAGCGAAAATGTCTATTATGAACAAAGTTGAAAGGATAATTTGCGGCAGAATGTTATGTTTAATACCCGTACCCGGTTGATTGACAGCTCCCCTATTGTGGGTGCCTGGCTCTCCCCGGTTCAAAGTTATTGGGATGGGGTCCTCTGATCTTGTCCGTGGCCATCCCGGTGCGGTTTCTCTTTGAGACATTAACCACTTTTGCAAAGATAAACAATCCGCCCTTGTCATCCTGGTACACAATATTAAAGGGGGGTAGACCACCTTTGGCACTAGACGTACGCTAGGTAATTTACTTGTTAAGTTCACAAGCCTGCCAAAAATTAGAAATGAATTGAAAATTACTATATTCATCATACAAAATAATAACCAATATTTTCTATTACCTTTTGCCATCTATTAGGTAAATCTAAAATACCTTTCTTATAAAACTCTGCAGGAATCAATATACAGGCGGACCTCGACTTTCGCACATGATTGGTTCCTGAAAATGTGTGCGTAAGTTAAATGTTAGAAAGGAAAGGGATGTAAAAAAAAACACTAAAAATTGTACTTAAAAACTACGTACATTTAATAATATGTACTAACTAAGTACATATTAAATAAAAATGATATACTCTTAATAAACCTGTCATAGGTTAGTTGTATTTTACTACTTTTTTCTTTTCTACATAGAGAGTTCTGTAACATGCAGTACTATTGTGGATCGCCCTACGCACTTGAGATATGCGTTCTCCTTTGGGATCACATTCTTCCATAATATTCAAAAATGTCTCGAAAGAGATGCGTAAAAGCTTCGATTCATGTTTTTTATTGTTAAAGAGTCTTGATGATTTCTTCTGGTTCTTCTTCATACTTTCAATTTGTATGCTATTTTTCGTTCTCTAGTCCCGGTCCATTAAAATTCATTGATCAAGGGTTCAGAATAAGATTTAATCATCTCATTAACATCTTCACTGTTAAGTTTAGAAGGTTTATGACCAGGCAACTGATTCGTCCTTTGATAATAATGTACGATTAGGCACCTCCTTCCAAAATTCAGAGGGATGTTTTCTTCATTTTGATTACTTATCCAATAACACAAAGATTTCTCCATTTCATCCATCACTATGCCGTGCCTTTTGGAAACAATTTTTGAAAAAAAACGATTTTTCAAAAATGTGCGAAATAGCGAATTGTGCGAAAGCTGGCCTGTAGTCTGAAAGGGCCGATTTATTTAATCTTCAAAAAATTCTCGTAAATAAAGCTCCAATGAGCGAAACAACTGATAATCGGATGGAGACAGGTCTGGAGAATGAGCTTGATGCAATACAGCTGTCAAACCTAATGTTGCGACTCTTCTTTCTCCTTCAGTAACTTACAGATATCGCGCCTCATGTGTTTGATCCTCTCAGTCAACGCACGTTAGACCCAAATGCTTTCTTTTTTAATCTTTCCTAGGTACCTTTAAGTTGATGACCATGAAGTACCGCCTTGGCTCGATAATTCTTCGATGCTGTAGAGTCCGATTTTTTTCAACCACTTTCTTCAGGCCTGCTTCATCCACTTTAGACTCATTTTTTTTAACCAATATTCCCTTAATAAAATTTTAGAACCATCTTTGAAATTTCCAGATGTTTAAAGCGTCTCCATAAACATCGCCAATATTTTTGTTGCTTCCGTTGCGTTTTTTTTTGGCGTGAAACTGACACAGCACACAGCTACGTGAATGTTCTTCCGAAGGACACATCTCGGTCAATATTAAAGGGATACGTAAAAAAAATATTTTTCTACGCAAAACGAAGATTAGAGACTTCTCACGACACACAAATTATTCAAACACGTCTTTCTTAGTCAAAGGACTGAAGAAAATTAATCTGAAACTGTGATTTCCGAAAATGCGACATTACATTTGGGTCCAGCTGATATATTATATTTTTTTTTAATATATATATTTCATTTAGATGATTTTTATTATGTTATATTAAGATATAGAAACATATATTTTTACCTACATATTTTCCTTATGCCCTCAGGAAATTATTTCCGAATACATTGAAGAATATGTATGATTATTTATTAGTGAAATCTACGACATAAAAAAATATATCTCTCAATCATTTTTTAATAATTGATCCACGTTTCCATTTTGTCTGTAAAACATAATTTTCTTTATGGGAGACAATGGGCGCGGTTTTCTTAAAAGTATTATTATTAATATGTAAAGTTGATCAGCGCTACTCAGCGAATTCTCCGAAAGGGCCACGCCACTTATGCGAATATCTTCTGCGTTCAGTATCGGTCAACGATCATTAAATTTATAATACGATTTTTGTTACCCTCAATGTCGGGTGTTATATAATATAATATTTCTCACAAAAACTCCAAAGCGTTATCTTAAAATCCTACATAAATTTTCAGAGAAGAATTAACAAAGTTCAACAAATAAATCGCCGCGAAACTTGCGCAGGCAGTTGCACTAAATGCCACGCGGCTATATTGAAGGGACCTCTGACTTTTGTTTTTGCAGAGCTGCTCTTTTTCCTTATCCTCTTTCAGTTAGCTTTTAGTCAGAGCTGCACCGCACGCTAAGAAGATCAAGAGCCTCAGGTACTTAGCAGAATTAAATTGGTACGGCTACGGGTGTATCTGAAACTTCCGCAAATTCTCACAAAGCTCTCCGATAGCAATCGAAGCCGATGCTATTATTTTATTTGAATAATTTTTCGCAACTTCCGCGTTATTTGTATGAAATCGGATAATTTGAAGTGGCGTATCTACGTTTTAATCTCATTCTATCCGCTGAAATTTTGAGAGGTCTCATTATTGGGTCGAGAGGAGAGTTAGTAGTACGCATAGGAGGGTCCGGAAATTTAATCTATTTTCGTTTATATTGTTATTCTGAACGCTTTCCCGTAATAAAATCGCTACCCGCACTTACCGAACATACAGGGCTGTGAAAAATTAAACCGGACAGCGTAAAAAATTCACTCTCGTCTACGTTTTGACGTAAAATATGTTTGGCCATGAAGAAATTGGTATCGTGCCGGTCATCGTTTACGGAGCCGGAGATTGAATATACATTTTTCGGCCATAACCCCTGCATTTGTGAGGCATAGGGAAAAATAAAATGTATGGCCACCGTATCGATCCCTGTGTAGAATGGATGTATTCTCTTTGTCCCCGTCTCCAAATGCAGACAGACCATCATGTGTTGTGATATATTTCGGTATTCTTTGTGTCATATTTTTTTAGGGTATATATATATTGTATGCGATACATCATATTTTGCGATATCATATCGCAAAAACCCTTTGGATTATTAAATAATTTTCCAACATGTTTTTATTGCAAAACATGTAATTTACTTTTGCGACGTTTTATTATTAATAGGTTCATATATTTTCATTTCGTGTAACCCCTATATTTTCTATTCATTTTTTGGGGGTTCGTGATTTTTTTTAATACGGTCATGCTGTGACAAATTAATAGCTTTATTTATATTTAACAAAATTGCTACATGCATATTTTAATTATATATAATTTTACTCTAAGTAAGTTTAATAGAGAAATGTTTTTATGATTTATATATTTCTGACATCTTAACGAGAAATATATTTTGGTTTTGAAATTAATTTCCGTATATTTGCTCGAATTGATATTCAATTAATAATATATTCCAGACTTGGAAATCTGTAAAATTAGGTTATGCTCTTAATTCGATTTCATTAGTAATTGCTTTTCCCCTGTGTTGGGAGCAAAAGCAAAGTTTTCTCAATCGAGAGAGTGGTCTTAGGTTATGAGTAGAAATCATTCCTTCATTTAATTAACTGCGATTCACTCCATAATAATTATTTGATTAATAATGGAAAATAGTTTATAATTTATTATAAATATGTTGCCCCAATTTTGATATTATTAAATATTTTGTTTATGTTCAATACGTCGTTAGTTTCGCCGCAGTTTGCGCTATGAAAACTAACGTGCAAATCATGATTTGTGTGTTTTGCAGGGGTCTCCCCATAGGTTTTGTTGTCTCCCAGGATTAATTAATAGCATACAACAATTTACATGTGTAAATACATTACATCATCTGTGTAATATCAGCATTCGACCGACATAACCTCAAAGTGCGGATTTAACTCGTACCGTTGTAAAGTTGGTTGACAGTCGATAGTTTGAGTTGATTAAATATTGAGTTGGGTTAATATGTACATTTGTCTGTTTAGCTCGGTACACAGGGTGTTTCGGATGGAATCCGGGATGTTGGGGCGCGCATGCGCATTTTTACGTCCTTTTGTTTTAACGACGTCCCCATAATGAAAGTTTGCTCGTCATACTTGCGGCTTTTATCAAAGCCCTGCGATCCCTTTGTAATGCTGTTGGATTTTGCACACCATAAGTAGAGAAGCGTCTTCCCGCTTCGAAATCCCTCAGAGATTTTATCCTGTTTACTAACGCATTAAAGGGATTTTCATTCTTCGATGTAAAATGATGTAAACGACTGCCGGTTATAGGAATCTACTCATATTTCTGACCTTTAGACTTTGAATGACTGTAAATATTCTGTATCAAGTGCACATCATCTAATTCAGTATGTCAATCTGTACATAAGATGTGTATTTTGAATCTGTACATAAAATGTGTACAATGTCAACCTATTGTGGAAGATCAAGCACTAGAATATCATCTGGATTTAATTATTTATATCGATTTAATAATGGGTACTTTTCTAAATAATAAATATTCGGTTAAATGAAACTGTATATGATTCCTTTCCAATTCCAAATATCCCGAAATTAGTAGTATTGATTTTTTAATAAATATTTCATTTTTCCCCTTCCTTTGTATTGCACAGTATATATCGGTGCCCAATTGAGAATTTCATGCATAATTTATCCTCTGGGAGAAATTAGCGATCCGCCCAGTAATCTGTCTGCCAACTTTAAATGTCAATTCAACGAGATGGAACCCATAAATCGTATTGTCGATACAGATCGATGAATGCATGAAAAGTTGATTTGTATCTCTGTTACTTCGGTCCCTAGCCCCATCGTTCTTGTGCCAATTGTAGAACCGCATAATTTAACATTTTTTTCTGTTCAATTTCATTTACGACGAGTGATGGGGAAACCGCAGTCTTTGTCTGGGTCTTCATTCTTCTCCCCTTTCGAGAATTATTCCGATTTCCAATCTTTCATAAATCATATCCGCCATTGTCCACTTCGGGGTGCTCAAAATATCGGCTGCGATTATTATTTATTTATTTCATTGGCGTTGAAAGGTTGTTTTCATCGAGGCGATATCACACATATGTTGTCTCTTAGGTGATTGATGGTAAACATCAATCAAATATGCTAAAGGATCAGAATATTCATAAATATGAAAAATGTTTGAGCGAAAACGTTCTCTTCACTACTTCAGATATTCCATGTTCTCGGGTAATTTTCATACTTACAAAAGCGGTAAAAAGCAATTCTGGTAATGTCACAATTGTGTATGATTATATTTTCTGAAATCACCCATGTTCCATGCATAGGCTAAGAGCTTAGTACGAGCTTTTGTTAACAAAATTCACAAGATTATAAGGAAAGATGTTTCTGTTGATTTAAATGATTGAAAAGAGTTTTAATGCATCTTTTTTAAACAGATGTATCAAAGATGCACAGAGTTGTGACAACCGTCGGCCGTATGGGATATGTCTGAGATAGTACCTCAACTTAGATGCTTGCAAGAGGGCAGTTTTCCTTTCGTATAACGAAAGTTATATAGACTTATTTGGATTGATTTGTTTATTTGAGTTTTCGGTGTAGGGCATATCAGCAGTGTATAGTAAATACAGGGTTAGACCAATTACGCTTCCCTGTGGTACTGCAGAGTTAATCAGATTCTGTGCGGTTCTTTGTCCTTTTGCTTGACGTGGAAATGTCTGTTTGAAATATATGATTTTAAGATTATATAAAAATGATAAGGAAGATTTTTCTTAATTTTGTGCAGTAGTCCTTCAGTCCAGACTCTATCGAAGGACTAAGTTATATCAAGGAATGCCGCGAGCAATACCTTTTTTCTACTAGGTCGTCAACAATTCTGGGAATTTTTTTAACAATTGAGTGGCTCTCTCAGAAACCGAATTGATGCTCTGGAATGATATTGTTTTTTGTTAAAAATGGTCTCATTTTTATAAGAAAGAATTTTTCAAGGTTATTCGTTATTATCTTATTTTGGCTACATTCCACTGATCCGGATAATATCCTAGCCTGAATACAGCATTAAATATGTTGGTTATTAGCTGTATTGCACTTCTTTTACCAGTTTTCTAGCAATTAAGACGTAACCTGTAGCCTTTTTTAGATTCAGGTATTTTTTTTAATATCATTTTTATCAGATTTAATTTGAAATAACTTATTTGGGGGCTCGTCTTGTAAGGTACTTCAATAAACTTTCATATATCTGCCTCATCTGCTGAGTTCGAGGTCACATCGTGTGGTTTAGTATGAGTGTTTTTGAATTCAGGTCAACAAACAAATTACATTTACTTTTGTTACAGTAATAAAGCGTATATCGTTTTATATTTATCAATTACAATATTGACAGATGGCACATATTATTATATATATTTAGATAAAAAAAAAGGCACGAATCTTAATTTCGGTGCTCATGTTAAGACTTAAGCACCCGCTGTTTTCAGGCCAAACTTACACCTAAACTAAATTAGAATATTTAGATAAGAAATAAAATTTTCGAGCTGTGAAAATATTGATTTATTGTAATTTAGACGATAAAAAACAAATAGATATCTTTATGTAGTATGTAGGTAATTTTAGCTTTGTAATAAAGGATGTGACGGGTTGTACCACATAAATATTCCAAAAAAGTTATTTTGTTGAATGGATAAACAAAAATCTAAATTCATTACAGTCGATGTGGAACTGGAAAGGATTTTTCGATCAAATAATCTATTATTTCAAGGACAGTTTTTAGCCATAAATAAATACATATGTCATATATTTTACAAAGGGCATGCAGAGCAATGAATGAAGCTGTGTCGAGTCGTAAAACTTTAAAAGAAAGCCTTTTGTAGCGTATTAGATAACATGTTTCGTGTGAACGCGCGTTAGTGCGGGACCGGGTGTTTACCGTTTACGAAAATTTCCGCACTAACGCGGGACCGGGTCCTTGAGTGTTAATATAATGAGTATTATATTTTTTAGTAAATGGACCATAATATGTCAAATGAAACTTTTATTATTGTTACTAAATTGAGTTAAATTTAGTTAAATGATAATATGAAAAGTAGTCGCACCAATGACACATAGTAAGGTCCATTGAAACTCCATGGGCCCCGATCGAGGCCCACGCGTGCGTAAAACGCGGAGTAAGCCATGGATCCACATGTTCAAATATTTTGAAATTCAAGCCAGAACATCGCACTGGTGTATCGCACGTTTTAATATGTAAAGCACAGGTTCCGCGCATACATTGGAAACGAAATATTGTTGATCGTTGGACGCTGGGTTTCGTCACGTTATTTCCGCTTTTGTTTCGCTCCACGGCGACATCTGAACACACAGACACGCCCATATTGAAAACAATAAAAAGAACATGCCGTTTGTTTTGTTTTCTGAAAAAAAAATAACGGCGATGATTGATTTTGCCCACGGTCGTATTTGTTTAACCCTTTGATATCCGAAACAAAGGTGTTTATGCATCGGTTGTGATCTAATGGAGTGTGGTGCCTTGTTGTTGCGGTCGTTGTATGTTTTTAATACGTCAATTGCTCACTGGATTAACAACACGAATCGGAGCATTTGTATTGGAACGAATTGTTTTGAATGTTTTCATCAGTTTACAATTTTGAAGAACTTTAAATTTAATAAAATTATTCTTCTGTCCTCCTTCAGTTATTATCTAGCCACGTATCCAGTGGCGGATTTATAGGGATTCTTTGATACTGGATCATCAGGCCCTCGATCGTTGTTGGCCCCGAGGGCGCCCCCCAAAGACTTCACTTATTATTTTAAAGAATTTAGTTTTTAATTTTTTGGGGATTTTTATTTGCTTTTTCTGTTTTTTTTTCAAAAAACAGATGTTTGTTCATTTTTTAATATTGATTTATTCATCCTCATCCTTAGACAACTAACAACCCCCCTCTCTCTAATTAGATTCTAATGGGGTCCCATGAAATGTAATTAGCATCAGGCTGCAAAAAGTCACCAACCGCCACTAAATCCAACAATTGTTTTTATGTTCTATATTCTGATACTTATATAAGCGTACAGTAGATCACTTACTATATATTCCCGAGCTTTTCAATTTGTCGTTAAAATATGTGACGTCGTCACATATTTTAACTCGTCACATAAGTTCACCCGCTTGCACTATTAAGAAAATTGAGTCACGCTTCCATGCATAGATTTCGGTATTTTCAATTCGCTTCCCCAAACCGTACAATACATGTCTTTATGTTAAGCGCACAATGGGGCCTTTCTTCTCTACCTGTCGACCCCTTTATTTTGATTTATATCTAAACCCAAATAGAGGTGGGCAAGTGACATTTGCAACCCCAAAATGTTTTGGTATTTTATTACACCATGACCTAATTCGGCTCGTGTTATTGGCGTTAATGATTCTATGTATCGCGGCGATCAATCTCCAGGGAGTTTTCCAGACCCTCAGTTATTTTCATTATCAAGAAATAGCTACGGATGTGTGTGTGCATGTAGCGACGAATGTGAAGCGCTTTTACACTTTGTCGTAGTAGAAATTTGATTAGAGCTAAACTTCAGAAGCACTTAAAACACCACGAAAGTATTTCCGTCAGGTAATTAATACCAATAAAAGCAAGAGGAAATTTTATATATATCTCGTGTTTTCTTAGTGGATCTAATGGCGCAAAGTTTAATTTAACGCCGGTTAGCAGGCTTCTCCTTTAACTTATTTAGAATAGTTTCATTCAATATTAAAACTATGCACAATCGATGGTGTATGTACGTATACGCATGAAATGTTACTGATTCTCGACTAATTGGATTTCTACGGTGAGACACGTGTTATCGTTAGAGGACAGTCAGATAATTGATGGCAGACGCTGAGTGAGAGATTAATAGGAAGGTTCTATATGACTGTAACAGTGACGTGGCCCGGGAGTGGGGGTAAAAGCTAACACTCCCCCTCCTCTCCCTTACTCTTCGCAACATCCACGCGGTCGGACGTTCAATCGTCATTAGCGGTGATTGAGATCCTGTGTCTGAAAGGCTTGAGTGTATTTGTACTAATTATGTATTGAGTCGAGGGCTATAATTCGTGTTTTACACGGGAATAATTGGTGTTGACTTAAATATAATGAGTGCGTGGCATGGTGAAACCCGTACAGCTAATGGATCAGTGTGTGCCACTCAAAATGGAGCTAATCGATTTTATATTTAGATAAATGTTTCTGTGCAATTTTTTGCAGTGATTATAGCGTTTATGACGCAGATCGTGTCTGTACTATTTTTGATAATAGTTATTTACAACGCTCATGGGCATTGAGATTACTACAAAGTTCGAAAAATGTAAAAAAATATTACCTTTTGCTTTTGAATAAAATAATCTTGCTAAAAATACTTTGATTACTAAAATAAATATACTTTATTTATATTTATCAAAATTAAATTCATATATGATGTTAGTTTATGAAAATTTAATATTATAGAAACCCATGTATTACAGCTTTTGTAGTGATTTGCTTTTATTTTTCTCAGAATCTCATAGTCAAATAAACATATTCTTAGTGCTAATAAAATTTCTTTGCGATTGCAATCCGTGAAAATTACGTATAGTCTACAAAATTTCCCCTTAAATAAAATAAAATATTTTTCATTTGAAACTCAATTACATCCCACAGTACTTATACGTCTTTATTTATCTCAATGTATAATAAGGTCCGTATAGTTTTTTTTCTTTTAATTGCCCGTAAAATCTGGAATCGACTGAAATTAATGTCCGCTCGTCTCTTTCTCTCACACTCTCTCCTTTATCGACTTTAATTAATTTCAACGAGGAGCCCTCGGGAGAGGATCCGCCCCCGGGCCCCCAAGTTTTTCATCATCGGGGCCGAAAATTGTGCCCAGTGCCGATATTTAATTAAATACGGTAGATAAAATTAAATTACGTGACAGATCACACTTTCGGGCGTCTCGTGACGGGCGTCAGAAAATTTTTCGGAAAATTCGACACCCGTCCGACGAGTTGGCACGAAAAATTTTTGGGCTCGTATTTTTTTAACGGCCACCGACCGATCGACAATTAATGGCCCATCGACAGGCGGATCCGATTTTAAATCCACAAATTTTTCGGCAATTGGTCGGTCATTATTTTAAGTGATATTTAACCTTTCGGTGGATGCGGTCGTTGTTTTAGACGGGTAATAAAAAAAATTAATTACGCTCCCAAAATATAAATATATTCGTTATATATGTTAAAATAATAACGTTACGTGTATTTGAATATTTCGTATAATACTAAATATTGTTTAAATTTGATCTTCTCGCGTTTTAATTTGATTTTGACCCATCCTGGTACTCGCTTGTATTTAATTAACACAAAACCCGTACAAATTAAATTTTTGTTCTATTCTGAAAAATATGTTGTTTACCTTGATTCTCGTATTATTGTATATTATTGTTCATATGAAATCTTTTAATACAATAGCATATATTTCATTTAATTTTATGAAATATATTTTACTCATTAATATTCGTATTGTTTTAAATCAATGGAAATATATTTTTTTACTATGTATCTATTTACATCGGCAATACATATGCATGTAATATTTATCCATACGTATATTCAATATAAAAAAAATTGATTGTACTTTGAATTTATTCAATGGTGTATTCTTATGAATTCTGTGTTTTATAAGGATTTATTTAACGTATAAAATTAAACTATGGTTGATAATTGAAATTTTCTTTTTTTTCCAATTTCTTTCCCTTTCCGGTTTATTTTTACTTTTTTATAGCCTACTAAAGAAGAATTTATTTGAAATTTTCATCCGCCATTCGAGTGGTTCCGCGGGATAAAACACACCATTACAAATTTTAATCCCACCTTGACGCGATTATATATTGCGAGAATATTTCTCTTCCACCCTGTATATACATATACAGATACAGTATAAGTGCGGTGCTTTATATGTAATTTTTTATTTCCCCCGTAAATCTTCAAAAGGTTTTTAAATATACTCTTTTCATTTGAGTTTCAGTATTTTTTTAAATATTTATTCCACTTTGCATCATTGCCTGTTATTTTTGTATTTACACATTTTTTTCAAGAATGTTTATATCATTTTATTGTGCGATTTGTATATAACGATCTAATGACAGGAAGAAAACAATATTTTATTTTACGTACTTTGTATTTGACGTTCTGTCATACGTCGTTGAACACAATTATTTTCGTATATTATTCCTAAAATTAGTAAATTTTATGTCGCCGTCCTATATTTTGTTGAATGTTACATGCTTTGGGTACGAGAGCTCAATACGCTACTCTGTATCAAGATGTGAGATATTAAATCGGGAACTCATACTATTTTAGTAATATCAATTTTAAACACACTAACTGATCTCACAGATATTACTTTCTTATTAATATTACAAAGTGCATATGATTATCATGCGACATCAAATAATAAACTAATTTAACTGTAATTTATATTTGTATGTGAATGCTTTTTATTGTATGTATTCTTGTGATCATTCCGAATGTCACTGGAATTTATAATAATACATATATTTTAAATTAATGATACAACAAAAGCATATTTCAATTTCAGCTATCGAAATTTAAAACGCTATAATTATTTTTTTTATCAATGTTTTTTAAAATTATCACTGAATAATAGTGTTTTATTGTTTGTAAAAAAAATTCTAAAATATGTATTTCCATTCCTCGATTTATGTAAAAATATACATTTGATAAAAATCAATTAAAAAATATTTACCTTTTATTGATAATAAGTATACAGGCGGATCTCGACTTTCGCACATGATTAGTTCCTGAAAATGTGTGCGAAAGTTAAATGTTCGAAAGTAGAGGGATGTAAAAAAAAACACTAAAAAATGCACTTAAGTACGTACATATACTAATATGTACTAACTAAGTACATATTAAATAAAAAATATATTCTCTTAACCCCTTGTCTGATTTGCCCGAATAGGATTCGGGCACTAGGGAATAGTAGGTATTTTGCTGACACAGTGATTTGCCCGAACTGGATTCGGGTCATTCCCCCACCAGTCTAGAGAACGCATCGCGCGCGTTGAGTGAAACGTGTCGTAATTTGATCTTTCGAGAACACAACTAACTAAGTACATATTAAATAAAAAATAAATTCTCTTAATAAACCTGTCAAGGGTTAGTTGTATTTTACTACTTTTTTCTTTTCTTCACAGAGAGTTCTGTAACATGCAGTACTATTATGGATCGCCCTACGCACTTGAGATATGTGTTCTCCATTGGGATCACATTCTACCATAATATTCAAAAATGTCTCCAGATGCGTAAAAGCTTCGTTCATGTTTTTATTGTTATATCTTGCGATTTCTTCTGGTTCTTCGTCCTCACTTTCAATTTGTATACTATTTTCGTTCTCTTGTCGGTCCATTAGAAATTCATTAGTCAAGGGTTCAGAATGAGATTCAATCATCTCATTAACATCTTCATTGTTAAGTTTAGAAGGTTTATGACCAGGGGCAACTGATTCGTCCTTTGATAAGAATGTACCATTAGGCATCTTCTTCCAAAATAAACCAGCCTCATCTACATTGAATATTTGACTAGAGATATATTCTCTATCTTCAATAATTTTGGACGATGACGAAATAAAACTTTTTGCAGCATCTTCATCCGCATCAGCCGATTCTCCAGTGAATTTAATATTGTATGATGAATACCTTGTTTTAAAATTTGAAAACCAGTCGTTACTTGCATGAAACACTGTGTTAGAATCTTCGTTTAGTCTAGCCTTCCAATCTTTATGCAAACTAAAACTTAGCTTGAATCATTGAAGTACTTAGAGGGATGTTTTCTTGAGTTGGATTACTTATTCCAATAACACAAAGATTTCTCCATTTCATCCATCACTATGCCGTGCCTTTTGGAGACATTTTTTGAAAAAAAAAACGATTTTTCCTAAATCTGCGAAATAGCGAATTGTGCGAAAGCCGAGGAATTTTTTTCGTTATTCAGTATTTTAAATAATGTACTCTCAGCGTTTTTTCAAACGGTCCACTTAAAAGAATAAATATTATATTATTATTAATAAGAATTTCAATAACGAAGGGAAGTAATAACATAATAAATACATAGAAATAATTTTCAATTTTTGTATACATTCTATTTCAATTCCATCACTTTTTACACGGTGGATCGTATCTACCGTGTAAAAATAAGTTGGGTATTTAAAAATAAGGCATAAAAATATCCGCGCGATTAATATTGTCACCTGGGAAACTATTTTCTGTATATTAACCCTAATTATCGATACTGTATCTGATTTATTATGGTAATTTATTTAAATATACGGTTTTAATAATTATTTTACTCGTTTTTAATACTTGTTTTTACAAAACTACTTTATAAGAATTATGGTTAGCATCATGAGAATGAATATTTTACAGTTTTCCCTGGTTTTGATATGAAATTTTATCTTGCGATAGATTGTAAAACGTTAAACCCCTATATGCTATTTACGCGACATTTTTATCCGGCTTCCAGCCCCGGGGAATGGTTATTCGATAATGGTCGCAATACAAATCGGTGTCCTGTGAAATGAAACGTAACAGAGCGCCATCATCGTATCGCTGCCGGGTCACTCCCCACCTAATAAGCCACGACCTGCTGGATTTCAATTATCGGGACCAACATGTCGACCCAGAGCCAAACTCTATTTTACATTTTACCAACGCCAACTCCATTTGTAAACAGCCATCGGACCGTGGAAACCCTGACCGCACTCGGCTCTATCAAGCCCAGTTTCAACAAACACTCCCGAAATACCCGTTCTGATTTATGTACAGGCCCGAAACTCGATTTAAATAGTAGAAGTATTTTTTTAAGAGTGAACTGTAAAAATGGGTCTTAGATATGCGCTCGCATTTCTTTTTATTCAAAACCTTGTTCCCTTTTTTGAATGGCGAAGCAACAAAAGTACCTTTGCTAGTCGACTCCATGTATAATGCAGCAATGTGCTCAGTCTAAAACTCCACTTTATTTTAAGAGGAAAGCATTTTATCAATGCCGCCTGAGTGTAATGAAGAATGGTGGTGTAACCTGGGGAGCAAATGCAAATAATACCACAGTTATAGCCCCGTGTGCCGTTGAGGGCTGCTTTGGCTTTCAGAATATGCTGCATGAATCTTTCTTAATGAGGGAAAAATACAATTGATAACATCGTTAATGTCTGAAGATGTGGTTTGTATAATTTGTTAATTTCTTTAGCAAACATGGCTGAACCATAAAACCTTTAATATTTCATATTTAAATATACAGTGGAACCTCACATAACGACCATAATTCGTTCCAGAATCTTGCTCATTGTGTGAATCACTCGTTAAGCGAAACTAATTTTCTCATATAAGTCAATATAAAACACTATAATGCGTTCCATGCGAATTCTTTTTTTTTAACGTTTATTCAAATAAAATTACATAATTATAAATTGTTAAAGATTGTAACAATCTGGATAAAAACATTTTTAAACATCGAAACTAGCTTATTATTTATTAATTTATGATAAATAATTAATTATTTTTTACTAGAAAGCTGTCTAGAGACATTTGTTTTAGCCGATCTTTAAAATTTGGTGAAAATGTGACACAGCGTTATCATTGAATATGTTTGTAGCACGCATAGCCACCTCCTTATTGGGATGATGCTTCTCAATGTACGATGAAACAGTTTCCCATGCTTTCAACATTTCTCTTATTGCATCAGAAGATACTTCCTCTTCCTCCAAAGTCTCCTTCATAACTCCTTGCTGTGATATACGATCCAACACACACAAGTGCGTCATTACGTTTGTGACTTCCCCTTTCTGCGTCACTCGTTATGCGAAATGTCGCTCGTTATGCGAATTACTCGTTATGGGAGGTGCTCGTTTAGAGAGGTTCCACTGTATACATTTAATTTCTCTTCTTATTAATTATTATTCATTATGAAATCTACTCTTTAACCTAGCCGTGCCGATAAGGTCTATTTCTAACCCCAACATTTGACTTCTAAAAAGTCTAAGGAATAAATATTATAAATAATCATTTACCTTTATTTTCCGCAATTCCCAAATAAATTAAAAACAACAATATTCGCTTCTGTTGCTACGGGCGCGATGTTTTTTCTCGCTCACGTGCGGTACGATATGCGGAGTTTGAGTGAATCGTACGATTGACACGTGCGACGAGAATTTGAAGGTCGGTCTACCGGCGGCGTGTCCTGAGTCTGCAGCGAGACATCGCCGGGTGTGAGTGTCATTTACGCGTCATATTGATTAGTAAAAAATCCAAAATATCGTCAAAATTTTGAAGCATATCATGAATAAAAATTTTTATTCATAGAATAATCCATTAAGTTTTCTTTAATGTCGTGACTTGAAATCCTTGGGGGTCTATTTTCCATCATATATTTACCTCCTTCGGACGGGGTTGATTTCGAGCCGCCGTGACGGATCGGTTAAGTAATTTTTTTTTCCTTGAGCACGATATAGGTTTGACATAAATGTTCAAAATTTTAATTATTAAAAATTATATTACTATAATTATAATATTTATAAAACGAGATATTATTGTTTGGTTGAGTTAACCAAATATTTATAATTTGACTCGAATAATAGTAGATGCGATATTGAGTTCAAATTTATTAATAAATGGAAAAATTTAATATACTTAGCCCTGTTTTGATGTAATTAATTGTATATTAATTTAAACTTTTTCTAGTTGCGTCTGGATTTAATTTCAATCATACGAATTTCGCCTCTCTGTTGTCAAGTGGAATATTATCCCAGTAATAATATTAATTGCCATATCTATTTCACATAAGACGTGTTTTAATATCTGTATATTACTAGACGGTCTGTAATGTGACTCGAGGTTATAAAGTGGTTTTTGTATAAAATTAATTTTGTAATATACGTATATGAAATTGCGGATACTTTTAGCGACACGTGTATTAATTTTCTGGGACTTATATATTCTTAAATCCGCCAGCAATGTCCATTCTGTGCAATTTGCTGTTATTGCTTTTTGTAATCGATTGGCTCATTTCCGACATGTGCTGCACTTGTAGCAGTCACATGTTTCAGAATACTCTACTAGAAATGAAGAGTCATTTTATGTTTCAGTTTTGCCGTGATGGGATGGTCCACATCCGAGAGAGTAGCCATTTCCGTCGTCCATAAAATTGATTTACTTTTACAACCGTCTCTAATAAGGGATGCTGTGTATCGATCTCGAAACCCCCGCTGCTGACATACTGAATATTTTTTTTACTATTATGGCTCGCCTATTTTTATGATAAATTGGCATATTTTTTCGATCTACAAATCATGTTCCACTTGAGTTTTCCTGTAAAAACTTTTTTATTTTAAATTACGAAAGTTCGATGTGTGTGCTTATAAATTATAAACTTTATAATATACAGAACATTTTGTTGACTTGCTCGCACTTATATCTAAATCTTCAATATGGAAGACGTTGGAAAAAAATCGAAAATTTATTTGAGCGCGATGCTAAAATTACGACCGCGCCTAACAAATAAATCATTACTGGAAAAATCCCGTTATTTACGGGCCAAACTCGAGATCGCAAAATCGTACGGAAAAACTTCTGAAAAAAACTTTTTTATGTATAGAAATTTATACTTTTTCGATTCGAATAAAAAAAATCGGGTTGTTTATTTAGATTCAAGAGACGCAATTAAAAATAATTTAAAACGAAACTGTAAGCAAAAATTCTTAATTAACTCGCTTTTTAGCCCGAGATCAAAGATATGAAAAATTAATAATAATTAATTATGTATACCGGCGTAACGCTTTCCAGGGATTTTGCAAGAATCTAATATTATTCAGTTCTGAATTATGTAAATTCACCGCCGCACTGTTTTGCAGATAGCCTTGTTTCTCTTTTTTTCATTTTAATATTTTTTTATTAGAGTCTGAATCGGCGTTTACATGTGCCCTCACGTTTGCGCCTAGTATAATGTAAATAAAAGGGAAATTGGATTATCGCACAGTGTTGCGAACGGAAACGGAATGTAGCGGCAGAATTACATTCGGAATAGAATCTGCTCCGACTGAGCGAATGTGCTTTATATGTAAAGGGCGCAGGTTCCGAGGAGGTCTCCAGGATAGGCCCCAGACAGTGCCTACTAATTCTGCAATTTGTCCCAAACTCCCAAACTCGATTGTGTGACGTCAAGAGAGTACAATTAATAAATTAGATATGGGTGAAACTTGTTATCTAAACAAACTGTTGGTCGCGATCAATATCATGTTAAACTGATTTTCTTATAAAATAAACCAAATCTTCACATTAAACCTCATGTATAATTATTTCATCATATATATCCATTATTAAGAGAAATGCGTAAATTCACAAATTTATTATTTATATATTCGCAATGAAAATTGCATTTTCTTGCAAATTCTTTGGTGGCTTTATTTTATGTCAGTTATACATTAAATGTCAGTTGCAGTATTTCGCCTAATAATTTCTTTTGATGAGTAGCTACTTGTGACTTTTAGGGAGCAGTATATAATATATAATCTCAAAAGTATTTTTTTTTAATATACATACGTACAAATATTTTTATTAAAATAATATGTGTGTGTACATATGTATATTAAATGCTTAAAGCTCTTTTCATAGTCGTATAGAGATTAAACTTTTTTTTTATTTTAGCTTATGCTATCTTAATTACCTCAAGTCTTACGTATACTAGATACACTATTCCCTTTTTGTTTTTTTTTTAAACTTCGGTTTTAGAAATCGCCAAAGTCGACCATCTAAATAATATTAACCCTTACTCTCCATTTTTGGTCGAATCTCCGTTCAACTCTCATTAATTTTATTTAAAGAATATATAAAAAAACTCAAATGGAAGAGATTAAGACATAATATGATTGTGGTTAAATTTAAGCTCTGATTGCTTGGAATAGTTGTATACTCACCTGACTCACTTTTTACATGAATCAATAATTCAGACTACAGGCGGACCTCGGCTTTCGCACATGGTTCCTGAAAATGTATGCGAAAGTTAAATGTTCGAAAGTAGAGGGATGTAAAAACACCAAAAATTGTACTTAACTACGTGCATATGCTAATATGTACTAAGTACATATTAAATAAAAATTAAATTCTCTTAATAAACTTGTCAAGGGTTAGTTGTATTTTATTACTTTTTTCTTTTCTTCATGGAGAGTTCTGTAACATGCAGTACTATTATGGATCGCCCTACGCACTTGAGATATGCGTTCTCCTTTGGGATCACATTCTTCCATAATTTTCAAAAATGTCTCGAGATGCGTAAAAGCTTCGTTCATGTTTTTTATTGTTAAGGTCTTGATGATTTATTCTGGTTCTTCTTCCTCACTTTTCAGAATGAGATTCAATCATCTCATTAACATCTACATTGTTTAGTTTAGAAAATTTATGACCAGGGGCAACTGATTCGTCCTTTGATAAGAATGTACGATTAGGCATCTTCTTCCAAAATAAACCAGTCTCATCTACATTGAATATTTGACTAGAGGTATATTCTCCATCTTCAATAATTTTGGACGATGACGAAATAAAGGCTCTTGCAGCATCTTCATCCGCATCAGCTGATTCTTCAGTGAATTTAATATTGTATGATGAATACCTTGTTTTAAAATTTGAAAATCAGCCGTTACTTGCATGAAACACTGTGTTAGAATCTTTGTTTAGTCTAGCCTTCCCAATCTTTATGCAAACTAAGAGCCTTAGCTTGAATCATTGAAGTACTCAGAGGGACGTTTTCTTGATTCTGATTACATATCTAATAACACAAAGATTTCTTTATTTTATCCATCACTATGCCGTGCCTTTTGAAAACATTTTTTGAAAAAAAAAACCATTTTTGAAAAATGTGCGACATAGCGAATTGTGCGAAAGTCGAATGTGCAAAAGCTGAAGTCCGCCTGTAATTTTAAATGAGATTTTATTGAAAACTAATATTTATATGCACAAATAAAAACCACAATGCAGTTTATCTATGGAAATTGCGACAATTTATTTAGTAATAATATATATTATAGATAAATCTTTCATATTTTCTCAATAACCCCACGTGATATATCGCAGCGCCAAATAATAAAACAAAACCGTCATTTTGCTTAAACGTTGAGGATCAAAAGACGACCAGCTCCACGGAAACCGATTGAGGCCAAAGATCGTTAAAACTTTTCCACTCCGCAGCAGCAGCGTGTACTTTGCCACTTCTGGTTTATTACCACCCTGTGTGCCCTAACTCCTGTTGCCGTGATTTTCATTCTAAACAGACGCAACATTGATTTTTTCATTGCGGCAGAATTCCGGAAGAATTTCAATAAGCCATTAGCACGTAGCGCGGTGGCCAGCGGACAAACGGCGGTCTTCATTCCTGCAGAGTGGTATTAAAAATCAATATTCAATATGCGTGAGCTTGGACCAGGGGAGAGAAAGGATCGGGGTCAGCTTTATTAAGAATTATGGCTGGCCGTAAGGACCTCCTTGTCGGAACAACCTGCGATGCAATCGATCTTAATGATCCTATTTACTACCGTTTACTGCCGGATATATGACCGCTTAATAAATCTTCCGGATACCATCGGCTTATGGTGGAAGCGTCGCTTCTGAGTCGTATTGCTACGCTTTGTGCGAGTCCGGCTATGTACTCGGTTTGATTAAATATCTTCATGGGTGAAATATTAATGTTTGTTTTCTGCTGAGGTCGATATTTATTGGCCTAGTTGGCTAAGTAAAGAACTCGAGATATACTCTATCTGCGTTCCGGTTCATATTGTTTATCAATACGACGGCATCATTCTGCGATTTGAATCAAAAATAACGCAGGAGATGGAGGAACTTCTCAGAAAACTCTCAACTTAATTGATTTATCGGTAATAAATAATTATCTCCGTGCAGATGCATAACTCACTCTTATTTACACCGATGTTTTAATGGAAAATTTAGTGTCTAAGTTCGGCTTGCAATTTACCGTCAAATTGCAATAACCGGTAAACAGTAAATAATTTCTCCCATTACGATTCACTGGTTATTTACCGATAAATGAAAAAAAAATAGACGTGGATTAGATTCAAGTACTATTTGGTCGGCAAGTCATCAGATTTGCCTCGACTTTTTTCGAAATATGACATTTCTCTCTGAATAACATTGTTAATATATCTTTTTGGTTTATCCACTTTATTTTTGTCGTTTATTTTTATATTTTTGTTATTTATTGCTAATTTAAGCTTCTTCGAGTGTGTTAATCCTTTGACTATTTCTCTCTCATCTTCTTCTGTGTCTTTTTGTTCAGAAATTTTATAATTCTCATCCTTTGAAAATACATGCTTAGTTATATCTATGATTTTCGCCATTATTGTTGTTTTATTCGTTATATTGAATATTCCATATTCGTCAAAATCATTTATTGTATCAGGATCTTTAAGATAATTAACCACATTGAAATATATCGTACTTATTTCCTTTATTCGAATTATTGGCTCATCTTTAAATTCCTTGGCTAAAAAAGAACTGTATTTAGACAGTTCATCAAGCATACATGTCAATGTTATGTCGACTGTATATAGATGTACAGTAAACCCCCCTATAACGTCGGGATAGGTTCCACGTAATAGGGGGGACGTTATAGGGGGCTAAGGTTTTTCAATTTTATTTTTTGATTTAAAGGAAATCAGTAAATCAACACATTCCCATTTTTTTTTTTTTTCACATTTTTACGTGTTTACCAGCGCAAAAGACTAAGCACGCGCGATGAGCGATATCCTCTCGTATTTTGGCTGACGTAATCTTACCGCAACTTGCCGGGTAGAGCAGATTAACGCGATATTTTATTAGTTAAATTTTATAAAGTGCGCTAGCATATGATGAATAAATATAATAAAAACTATTCCGGGAATATGTTTTATTCCAACCACAAAGTATTGAATTAAACATCAAAGAAATCGACGCTTATGGGAATAATTATTGTAGAGGCCTTATTGTGAAATTAGATCATATTATTAATAAGATTAAGAGGTATGTACGTATATTACATAATCTAATAGTTTAAAAAATCGTGAGCTTCGATTTACTTGATTATAATTCGTTCCATGGATATAAAAGTAGAAAATACTTTCTTACCGTATGTGTGAATATCCCCGGAATGCTCTGATAGTCTTCGTGCCGATAGCCCTCGTTCCGATGAATCACCAAATATTTTATTTAGTTTCCCGCCGGATGCGTGTCGATGTCAAGCGATCCGGAGCTACATTATGTCATTGCGCGAACGTTATAGGGGGGTTCGACGTTATATTAAAAAACCGCCGCAAACGTTATAGGGGGGAACGTTATATGAGAGGACATTATAGGGGGGTTTACTGTATGTTTACACGACATAGAGCTTCTACAGCTACTTTTAGCGGTTGTAATGCCAATATTATCTCAGAGATCTTATCAAATCCAATATTATCGATATTTATCCCCGATTTTATATCAATCAAACTTTTTAATTTCATAAAATCGTTCCAGCATTTTCAGGAAGGAATTCCACCGAGTTTTGCAATCTCGATGCAAAGTAAGCTTTTCTCGAAATTCGTCTAAAACAAAAACAAAACACCCTATTCCGCATGCATATCTACAATAAACTTTCGTGATAGTATGCCCGTATCTGTCCTTAATTCGCGATAAAATCATTTCCATCATAAATTTTCCAATTTATTTTGTTTTATTACCGATGGTGCGTTTTTTGGCGATTTATCGGTAAAATTATCCACGGTGTAAAATAGTTGTATTGTTTCATGGAATTTACATACGCGTTTAATGATTCCTATTATTTTTTCACTATGTAATAATTCTTCCCTTTTCTCTCTATTCTTAATAAACATTTGCATTGCTCGTTACAGCACAGCGAATGTGTATTTCTCGACATATAGAGTGCCAGGGGTTAAAAACAAATCTACAATAATTTGCATTCGTACCACCCGTATTGAAATTAACGCGACATGCTACACGTATGCAGCCGAAAGCGTTTCATTTCAGAAGTGTAGACTGAAGGCAAGCCTTTCATGTTTTGCTCTTATGAAATAAGCACTCAACAATTTGCTTGTGTGGTTAAAAAAAGTGTACAACCTCTTTGCGTTCATTAAAATGCCGGAGGGAATATTTATTTCCCATTTTTTTTTTCACATTACGCCATTTTGAATAATCGCCAAGGCTCTATAAATATGATTTATTGGATTAAATGTGTAGCTAAGATCCTTGTCTGCATTATTGTCGTACAAGCGTACCTTCATTTCCCTATTGGCCGGTCCTTACGACCCGTTCCTAGACCCGGCTTACCCAATTAGTGCGTGTTCCGTTCCGTCTTTGGCCCGGGAATTCCCCGACATCAAATATCTGTATCCATAGGTAAACAAAGTAACTTTGAATTTAAGAAAACCGAGATTATTGCCAATTATTACTTGGCTAAGTTTACATTGTGTGATTGTATTAACGTATCGTTTCGTTTGTTTCAGGTATGCTCCATCAATTCCGATCGTTGCTCTTCGGTGAGTTATGTGCAGAGCAGACCGAGCTATTACATTTTAATGAAACAATAAACATCGGTTTTATGTACTCATTGGTAGGATGAAAGCTGGGTTAGCTCGTTATTCAGCCGAATTGTGGCGAAATTTAGATCAGCAACAATTGCATGGTGTCAGCACTGCTAGATTGATGTCTAACAGAATGAGGCATTGAATGCGTTTAAATAAAATATTATTCGGTTGTTAATTGTCGGAAACTAATATCGCTATTGGTCAATAAGCACATAAAAAATATTTACAATTACCCTATGTTAGATACATAATAATCATTAACAAGCGTTATGGCTTGTTGGTAACATGCATATTATTTCGATAATGTAAGTTAAACGCGACTGGGCTAAGTTAGTAGTCGGATAGGTGTCCTTTCTTTATGACACTGAGGGGAATGCAAGTGTGAGAGACTCGCATCTTTAAAATCTTTATCGAATTTCTAATTAATAATTTATTCAACTACATTTTATCTTTAGTGCATATTGTGAGTTTTAGGTTAACAGTATATTATTCATATTTAAATATAGTAATATATTTTTTTTTATTATTACCACATTAAGCAAATTAATACTAATTATCGTATAATTGTTTTATTATATTTTACATCTCTTACAGAATAAATAATAATTGCACTTGATTTGCAAATATTATAAAACAAAACGACTATAAAACAACGTACCCAAAGTTTTATTAGATTATTAGGTAAAATAAATTACACTATATTAAGATTCTCCTCAAATTTTAGAATTATAATATATAAAACACTACTTTAAACTATTTATATTATTTTTCAAGCTCCATCGGATGCTAGGTGATTATTTATCTTTCTTAGATTTCAAAAAAAAATTGAAAAAATTAATAAACAATATAAAAGAATATGTACATTTAAAAAAATATGTAAATACCAAATAATATTTAAATAAAAAAACCGTATAATATAAAAATAGTGCAAAAAAGAACAAAGATGTAAAAGATATATATACAGTAAATCGTCCAGATAGGTTCCACGTTATAGGGGGGGACGTTATATTTATTTTTTTGAATTGAAGGAGATCAATGCCTCAATCATTTTAATTTATCTTTTTTTTACATTTTTACTTGTTTACCAGTGCAAATGACTTGACTCGCGCGATGAGCGATATCCTTTCGTATTTTGGCTGACGTAATCTTCCCGCAACTTGCGGGCAGGGAAGATCAGCACGACATTTTTTTAGTTAATTTTATAAAATTATAAAATATTTTTATGAAAATTCTATTTAGCGTTTAAAAATATGTGGGGTTTGACGTTATAGGAAAAAACTGCCGCAAACGTTATAGCGATGTACGTTATAGGGGGGTTTACTGTATAAAAAAAAATATATAAATATATAGGAATAAGTATCATCATTAATGTTATAAGAAATTATAAAATTTCATCCAACAGATGAACAAAATGACGATACTTTACATTGAAAATATCAATATGATTAGCCAAGTGGTTGAGCATATTAATAGCTCTGGTTACCGGAGAGTTTCTGAGAGGACCTGTCCTCACATTTGGCGGAAGAAAAAGCACACGCGAACGAGCTTGATGGTAGTGAGGTGGCGCCCATAAGGGCAACTCGCACAGTACAAGGGGGTTATGTATTGCGCCAACCAACAGCTTTATGAAGTGCTTTGCCTAGTATACTGACCTTCTTTTCTCGAGAGTTACATAACCCAGACAACCCTCGATCCATGCACTGGGGTATAAGCTCGGGTAAAATCCAAATTCCCTTATGTAGAGATACCTTAAGAATTTCTTCTGGATTTTCTCTAGCCTGAGGATATTCGAAGCGTCATATGGCGCTCAGACGATATAACAACCTTATTACTAAGGTGCTATATATGTAATGAGAATTTCTCAAGACAAAGCCCAACATGCTTGAAGCTCTATTACATACCTCGTATACATGTGAAGTGTATATTTGAATATTTAAACATATATTTTTAACCTCAAGCATGGCATAAGCAACATGTATTGCCGATTGCCTAGAGCGTTGTGGTATCTGCATGTCGCGCTTGCCGTAAACTATAAAAATATAATTATTAGTACGAGAAAATTTGGAAAATGGCGGATCCTTTTTACGGGTTACCTTGATTCTCTCTGGGACTAAAATGTTATTGCAGATGAATTTGAATTATCAAAACGCCTTTTCGCACTCTATGTCAGTCAACGTCTCTCTGCAAGGCTTGCACCCTGTCTGACGTCATCAGATGAGCTTATAAAGACGCGTTGGGCTTTCGCTTTGACTAACTCGAGGCCACTTCGAGCCACTTGGCCGATTAGCGTCGGACTGTCAATTAGGACGGGACCTGCCGTCGAATGCGACGACGCCCACGTGTCCATTTGTTTCGCGAACAATGCATGCAATCTCGCGCATAATTCCGCCATCTGAATGCAGGGCGCAGTAAAAGCTCCAAGTGAAATCTACAGCGCCATACAACCTACACCCTCAACCCACCCCACTCGCAGTTTTCCTCTCCTCTCCCCCACCCGCTCACCCGTTAAATTTGCAGTAATTCCGCTTCACATATTTCGATGTCCTCAAGTCTAACGCGATAACGGCGCCCAATTTGCATATATATTATTTCGATTGTGTCACGTGAACGGTTTTGGCGTTAAAATTTTTGCTTGACCCTCGTGCTCAAAAACACATATTAATGAAAAATTAAATTATCTAAATAATGAATACATATAAAATAAAATGACGAAAAATTTATGGAGTGCGCTATCGCTGTAAATTTGAATTATTCTTATTTCAAGTCGATACTCTCATTTATTCCATTCATTTATTTAGCAGTTATATTTTTTTTGTATATTTATTCAGCACAGCCAATGTATTTGTTTTATTGTGAAAACAATAATTACTAAAATTTTCCCTAACCGCATTTTGTATAATCTAATTTTACTACGTGTACCTGTGACATCTGCTCGACATTTTAACAAATCTATCAATTCGTACATTTCGGCCAAAACAATCGAATTTACAACCATCTGTGCCATCATTAAATTGGTAATCTATGTAATACCGATTAACATTCCGGTAAATATTATAAATATATATTTATTATATTGTGAAAGTGTACAGTCTTTACATGAGTGAGCTTATATATATATTTTTAATAATAAACTTTAACCTTTGTACGGCTTACATTTTATTTAGGGAAATAATCCCACCATGAATACTCGAGTTGTACAAATTAGTTTTTCTAGAGTCAATCATTTTCGGTAAATTACGTTGTGTTCTAGCTTTTTTTCTACTTTATGATATAGCATCATTATATGTACCATATACACTCGCAACCCTAATGTATTTTTTATGGTTAACCTCATAAAATGAAAATATTTATGTATAAAGTTTATTATTTTTTTATTATTCGTTTTATATCCACTCGCACTATATTTAATATGATTTCGTTCGATATTGCTGTAAGGTTATTTGCCGTTATCGTTATGATAATATATAGTTTAAACTACTGTTATTATCGTTAACGTTTTAAAATTTTCATGTCGAAACTAGTGTTTTATATATTGATCGATTTTCGCATGTGCCGTTTTACAAATCAGTTTTTTAATCTTAGCCTGAATTCGCAATTTTCACGAGATTGGCAACGTTGCAGTATATCTCTTCGCCATTTCTCATTTTGATTTGAACGTGTAATATAATTTCCATTTTTTGCACTTCACATCCGTGTAAATAAATACATACTCATATAATTCGCAGGATGTTCAATTTTGTGACCTGATTTTTAATAATAAAATTTTATAAATAAATTATTAGGCTCTTATGGAATGCGATTTATAGGCCCTTGAATCCGGGCTCTCCATATATTTTTCTTTTAGTTGGTTTTTTTTATATGAGAAAAACTTTTTCAATTATTCTCTGGCATTTTTCAATGCCACATTCCTTCTGATATGCCTCTTTTCAATATCGAAAAAAATATTGCTTTATAGCTCGCAATATTGTAAAGTGATTAATAACCCCATTCTATATATTTTCATGTAATTAAATTTTATACTTAATTGGCAATAATTCATTATAAGACCACCCAATAAATAAGCTCCTTACTAATATTTTACTTCATGAAAAATATATTAATTACGATATTACAATAAAAACTAGATTTTAACGAATTCATTGTCTGCGTGTATGATAGAATCGTTTGTATATTTAATTGAATTATTATGATTATATTCACTTAATATGATGAATGTTAACTATTTATTCTAGTTAACATCTACGTATTAAGCATTTCTCGTTTTTTTCCTTATAATTAATTATATGCCGTATAATCGCATTGTACAATGAACGTCTATATATAATGTGAACGTGAATGTTTAATGAATCTATAATTTGAAAATATTTAAAAAAAATCTATTATGCATTAAGTTTTGTAATTATTAAGTTCAAATACATAGAATCAATGGGTTTATATTAACCCTTTGAGGTCCAGTGTCCACACGTATTGGACATCATTTTTTTACTGGCAGGTCCAGTGTCCACAACGTGTGGACATTTTTTACAAGTACTTTTAAAAATATTCTATGGCGATTTTAGTATTTTTTTTTAAACTGTGAAAGGAATTAGATTTTATAGAAGGAATAATATTGCTTTACTACTAAAAAATAGACCATAGAATTGTTTTTTGGAACGTGAAAAAAAATGTTTGAGTTGGGCCAATTTTGTCCACTGCAGGTATAAAATCACAATTTCAAATAATAGTCTTTGGAGCACCGTGAACATCTCATATTTGTGAGGTTATCTGACATTTGTTCTTGACATACGTTCACAAGCAGAATGGTTTTGCATTTATTTAATAATTTGCAACAAGGGTCGAGTGTTGTCGCGTGCCGGTATTAGACGTAGTGGCGATGGCGGTTGGGCATAATCGTAGTTTCGTAGATTCTACAGAGCTATGATGAGCCAGGCCGCTATCCAGGCCAATTCGGTGACGTGTGTGCTACAGGAGGTGCCCGTAGCACCCGATCAGACCATGAATTAAATACGAATTGGCCCTAACCTCGTCTGATTATTATTGTTACAATCCGCGTGACAGCTCGATTCCCGGGCTTTGGCTGGCGACCTGACCCGTATTCGAAGAGCCTAGATAACCTGGAGAACGTCTGTCTACAGTCATGACATCATGACTGAGACGGAGGTGTCCTCCAGGTGGCAAAGACCCGCCCCAGGGTTATAAGGCCACTGTTTAGTTTAGTTTAGTTAGGTGACTCCGGAAATAAAAGGTTACCATATATTCACCGACAGATTTTACACTAATCCAAAGCTTGCTGAGGAACTTTTAAAAAGAAATTGTTACCTTGCCGGTACCATAATGATAAATAAAAGGTTTACCAAGGGATATAAAAAACGCAAAACTGGCTGTTGGACGAAAAGTAGCAGCGCAAAATGATACACTTGTGTTGGCTTGAGATAAAGAAATGTAACGATGCTTAGTACAAAGCACGTAGTCATCACAGGTGGTGAGGAGAAGAGCCAGAAAAGGAACCCGACAACGCATTTATAATGATAATCAAGAATTAAAGTTATTAAAAATCCAACAGTAATTCAAATTACATGTAAAAATATGGGAGAATTGAACACTGCCGATCAACTGGCAACGTCATATTGTTTTCATGCGAAGTCCTTAAAATGGTGGAAACTTTGTGGGTTTAAAGCCTCAGTGTAAGATTCTTACATTTTATAAGGAATGTAGAGAGAAAAGCCGAAAAGCGTGCCAGTTGAGAGAAACCAGTTGATGATGCAACTCGCGTAGAATTTCGTGCAGCCAAAAGACAGATGCACTGGGCGTCGATTAACAACCAATGACGAGCAACGATTGGATAGAAATCCTCATTATATATATGATTCAACCAAGTACAAAGATTGTATGGTGTGCTCGCATAGTGGTATTCCAGGTAAAAGAAGACGAACATCATTATATTGTGATACTTGCGAGAAAAAGCCTGGCCTTCACCCTGGAGATTGTTTTAAAAAATACCACACTTTAGGTAATTTCTGAAATTAATGTTTATAAATTAGTATTAAATATATATAGATAACATCATTTGTATTAAATACTTATTTTATTTATTTATTTTACCTAATTTCCTTCATTTTTACCATAAACATTTTTTTTCATTAATTCATTGAAAATGGCTTGGACCTGGTGGAACACTTTTGAAAAAAACCTTTGGACCGCAAAGGGTTAACAAATATAATTTATATTTTTTTAATGTAAAAGCACGATTGCCTATAATATATTTGCTCTGTAATACGTGTATTCAACAGTTTAACAAGTCCTTCAGACGCGACAATGCGTATTTTACGCGTTGCGCTATAAAAATTTGCTATAAAAGCACAAATCACTAAGAGAAAGCTCCCCCAGCCCATCAATTTCATTTCTTTTTCCCGCTTTTTTGCCCTATCCTGCTTCATTTTTAGTGCCGTGGCTCAAGTTTCATATCGAATTCCATTTGTTGAACGTTCCGTGTCCCGTTCCCAGTTTTTTGCCTGATTTTATTTCTATACGCCGAAAAAAGTCCTCGCGTTCCTTTGACACGTTTCGAATTCGGCCTCTGGGCTATTATCGTGAAATTCGTCGAAGCGCCCTTTGACGATAGTTTACTCGACTTTGTTTCGAAATAGTCGCGGAGCTTTCGGGGCGAGCCTCGCTTATAACATGGTTCACGCATCACCCAGGATGAATCTCATTATGAAACCGTCTTGACGATAATTGCTTTGCTACTATGTATATATGCGACGGCTAGTATGTGTTGTTTTGCGCTTTACAAAGACAAGGCAGCAGTTCATGGAATGGTTAGTTTAGCTAATTATCACAACATTCTTATCTAACTGCATAGCTGTGAACGTAACATTCGAGAATACATTTATTGTGTTTCAATCAAAATTTTCATTAATTATCTTTTTATTAAATAGTCTGTGATGTAGCGTCCGACCATCAAACTCTCATAACAGAGAAACTTTCATAAATTTCAGGTAAACTTTCAGTCATACTTAACTTTGCTCTAACATATCTTAACTCGGGATTAGAGCTTCTTATAAAAACTCTATCCACGCGCAATGCAATTATCTTTTTATGCCATCGTATTAACTTTTTTAGACACGATTTTAGCGGCGATTAATTCATATTAATAAATTAATAAAAATATTAGTAAATATGCACTATATATTATCATGAAAACCATGTCCATGGTCCTCCATTAGGGGAGTCATGCACATGGTCACGTTTTTCAAAAACGAGGGAAACAAGATTAACCCTTTGAACTCCATTTTTTTTCAAAAGCTTACCAGCAACTCCAAGCTATTTCCAGCGAATTTTCATTGGAAAAAAGTTAAAATAAATGAATAAAAAATGGTTTTAGCTATTAAGTGCACTTTATTATGCATTTATTTAACAGACTATTTTTTTAAATGTATTAGTGTGTGATATTTCTTGAAAAAATCGCCTGGGCGAAGGCCTGGTTTTCTATCACACGTTTCGCAGAAGAAGGTAGTTTCTCGTCTTCCTCCAGCAATTTTTCAATTTGAATCACGCAGTCCTTATGTTTCTTAGGATTACTGTAAATGAAATGTCCAGTTCCATCTAAACGTTTTTCTGTATCAGTTGTTGATGATTTCCCCGGTTTTGATCTTGATACACGAAAATTTCCAACCAATTGCATCAACAAAGTTTGGCGAAATTTTTTGTGCTTCATAGGCTTACTGTTCTCTTTTTTTCTCATTTTTTTGTATATAATATAGGAGCTTACAATACTAGTCTCGAAGCCCCAAGAAAATAATTTCCTCCACCATTTTAAAGTCTTACGCATGAAGCAATAAGATGTCGCCAATTGATCGGCGATATCTACCCCATCCATATTTTTAATATAGTTATATATAACCGTTAGCTTATTTATCGTGGGTTCATTATTTTGGGCTGATCTCCTCGGTCTTCTTACAGCTTTCGAAGACGACGTGAACTTTGTACTCATCATAGTAACTATGGGTTTATCGCGCCAAGCTAGCACGAGAGTATTTTTTTTTCTAAGCGCTTTTTTACTCCCAATTACTAATCTTTGGGTAATCCCTTTCTATTCGTCATAATTATTCCTGTTAATTAACATTTTTTCTTTAGAAATTCTTTGGCCAATGTTGCATTCGTATAAAATCTATCTGTATAAATGTGATACCCCTTTTGATAAGGGAATATGCTGTACAGAATTGTTGAAATAAATGTAACGCAATTATTCTGGTAAACGTCAGTCGGTCTAATCTGTCCCTTAGTCATTATAGCTTCAAAATATGGGACAAATATTAAAATTTAGCAATACGAGGAAATCTGACAAAACATATATTCCTAAGGCCCACTTCGGCCGAGAAACCGATGGCACGTCTTTTTTTTTGTTATATAAAATTCGGTATGCGTTTCAACATAAGATGAAACAAGTATTTCTCCGCAATTGTCACAAAAAATATCAAATCGTCTCTTAATTATTTTAAAAACGACTCAAGTAAAAAATGTCGAGTCCACCTCGACATAGGAGTTCAAAGGGTTAAGGTTTTAACCTCGCATATACCAATTGAATATTGTATATGTATTATATACTAGTATCTTCCGAGGGATTTATATTGTTTTACTTAATACATTTTTACGTGGGACAAGTGCGTAATAAATTTCTCAGTCACGTGTTAAATGATCCACGACGAGTTTTTGCCTGCATAATTTATTATTGCATCCAAATTGGACCACGTGTATATAGGATGAAAGTGTCAGCGCTGCGCCTATATTAGCATTAATAATCCCGACACACATGTCTTCATTTGCATCGCGGTCTAGAAGTTGCCTCATTATTTTCTATATAAAGTTTTATCCCTTCGAAAATTCCTGTTTTTCTTTCTGTGTGCCCTGCCCTTTATGATACTCCCCTTTTGATAACAATGCCCGGGCGAGAAATGATATTTTACAGCGCGTTGGGCGCCCCCGTTTTGATGGGTGACTTTTCGCACCGCGGCCCGCAAATGTTAAGGGCGTTTAAATGTCGGCCGGGTTCTGCTCGATTTGTTCCCTATTATTTTTTTTGTAGCTTCATTGTTTGTTTTTCATAATATGTTAATAAACCCTCAAACATTGCGTATTATAAATATTAAATATTTTTAGAAAACTACTGAAAAAATATATCATTTCTTAGCGTTGCATAATTCCATAGTCCTTCTTTGTCATTTATCTTGTCGTATTAAGCCGCTCTAATTGCGGTTTGCTTATGAATTTAGCCTTAGCATTTAGCTGTAAAACGGTTCATTTAAAGCGAAATTACTCTGTCGGCTTATTCGGGTCGTGTGCTAATTTAGCACGACGTCATCGATTGTGCCAAAATTTCAAGCGTGCCCATTGACGGACGATAATTTATTTTCTTTGATTCCTCCCCACTTATCCTAAATATCAACAAGATTTACGATCGGGGCTTATTAAAAAAAATAATGGGAGTGGCACTCCGCCGTAGATAAACATCCCTTTGTTATTCAGACATATTTCTCGCCGTCGGATATCGGACCGAATGCTTCAGATCTGCGTTTTGGCATGGGCACAAGAGCCATTGTCGGCGCGGAGGGCCTGTATGCTGGATTGAGTCGCTTTTCAGTTACCACAATCGTAAATAACGTCTTTACGATCGGCAGATGGGGCTGCCAAGACGCATCAGTTCGCGCCCAATGTGTGCTTTACGACACCCAGAGATATGTATTCTTCAGTGTCGTTATATTGCTGAAAAAGTTGGCTTCGGTAATGCCCGTATAAATATAGTGTTAGTCGGGTTATTTCCGGCGAATCACTAACGTATGCGACACTACAGCTGATGGATTAAAGTATTGTATCTATCATGCATTTTTTCAAACTTTCACAAGATTCGTGTCCCATAATTAAACAAATTTAAAGTTTTATTTGCACCTAAAAATACTCAATGAATTATACTAATTATTCTCTAATCCTTCTGTAAACTTTTTATCCCGTCTGAATAAAAACCTAAATTTATATATATATATATAGAGAGAGACATAACCCTGCATAGAGTTGCGGCACTAGAGGCCTAATTGAACTTTGATAAATACCCAACAAAACAGTGCAAAAATATGTACATGAACCCGGTTAATTTTAAAGTTATCGCATATCTCGTTAACAAATTTACATTGAATTTTTAATGTATTTGTATCAGACTCATACAACTCTAT
>JAGXCT010034310.1:0-25091 GCA_022495035.1 Philopotamus ludificatus
TACGTCTCTGGGATCCTTATCATCATCTCGTACCGGAGATCCGTCTCTGGGATCAGGGACCCCAATTAAAGTTCTACACACAAGCGCTGGACTCTGTCGGCGCGTTTTTAACTTCAAATTCTTCCATTTGCATTTCAAATTAACCCTTTTGCAAATCAAATGAACCATTTAGCATTTCCAATTAAACGTTCGTTTAAATTTCTATTGAAAAAGGCTTAATTTGAAGTGAAAACCCTGTATTAGTCAACCCTCCTACAGCGCCAAGGTTGTATTTTGGTGTCAACCAAAGAGTATTGATCTTTATTTCGCTCGCCAATGTATATACAGTAAACCCCCCTATAACGTCCTCTCCTATAACGTCCCCGTCCTTTATATATTATTTAATGTCGATCTTATTTAATATATTTCAATTTAATTAATTATTATTTTATATTTAAAAAAAATTTCCTCCTGGCGATTAGCCATCCAATGTACCGGCAGTTGGTTTAGATCTTTGCCTTTTAAAGCACGTGGTCTATGATTTCTATTTATTAATAGGGGTTTTAACATTCTATCTCCCGATGCATTACTAAAGTAACAATGTTACTCGATCATTACATACTTTGAACCCACTTTGTTTTCAGACTTCGCGATGTAAGTTCGATCAGGCATTTTCTTCCAAAACAATCCTGTTTCGTCTGCGTTGAACACGTGGTCGGGACTATATCCACCATCTTCAATAATATTAGCTAATGTCTCTGGCAACTTTTTGGCTGCTTCTTGATCTGCCGACGCAGCACCCTCATGAATCTTCAAATTATGAAATGCATTCCTTTTTAAAAATCCGCTCAGCCATCCGTTACTTGCGATGAATTTTTTATTTCCCCCGGACCATGAATCAGTAGATGGCTCCAATTTTTCAATTTCTTCATAAAATTTTTAATTACGTTATTACATTGTACTTATTATTACATTACTCATATGTACATACGTTCATATGATCCCAAAAATATACACCCTCGCTTAGCACGGAAGATAGGTTCTGCTAGATCACCGTGTTATACGAAACCGTGTTAAGCGAGACTAACAAATGTATGAAAAAGAGAGGATACGTTCTTTTTTAAAAATATTAAAGAAATAGGTAGTTAGAACTGAAAATTTATTGAAACATTCTGAACTTGGAAAAAAGATATTTATTTCAGGTGTACCATTTTTTTTACATTTAAAATGGATAGTTGTCTTCCAGATATTCTTGGAAATTCACGCAGCTGTGTGCACGTCTACAAAACAAGATTTAATCGAAAAAATTTTTTTTTTCAACAAAACTGAAACCGTGTTAAAGCGAGTATCGTGTTAAGCGAGGGATAGGTGTATTATAACAAACTGAGTAGGTGGGCGATTTTTTATGTGACGGTATTATCGGGCGGCGTCGCCTGATTATAATTCCTCTCCTGTTTGAACTTCAGATTGCCGAATAATAATACTGCAGATACGATGCGGAATATAGAACAGAATCAACATCCGGCATTTCAAATTAACCCCTTTTCAATAGACATTTAAAGGAAAATGGTTTAATTTGAAATACAAAAAGGTTGACAAGTGCCAGTGAAAAAAGATGATGAATATAGTTTTAAAATTTTTATTGCCGAAAATAATTCAATCTAATTAATATTAATAACTTAAAATATTTTCTATCTAAATATACACATTAAATTTAAAAAAAATAACAATTCCATATGATATATTTACAGGTTTTACACTTCAAATTGGACGTTTTACAAATCAAATTGGACATTTTCAAGTCCAATTTGATTTGTAAAACGTCCAATTTGAAGTGTAAAACCTGTATTAGAATAACAATTTCTTGTCAATACATTTAAATTGGTCGTTTAATCATAAGGTAACGTATATATTTAATTGTAAATGGTTAAAGATTGTTCTGAAATGTCCTGTTAATTATTTCAGGCTTCGTATTTATGATCGTAGCGTCATACAAAACAACGGAAAAAAAAAATATATGGCTTAATATACGAATATTAAATTTATTCTACTATAAAAATTGTACATGATCATATGGACGGATGTTAATAGTGAACATTTATCATTGTTCGATTAAAAAATACACGGTATTTGATATTTAAATAACGGGACAGAATCAATTCATATATAGATTTAATCCCATAATTTTGGCATCAAATACAATGTATTATCGGAAATGATTGACAATTTAAGCACAGCGATATACGCTGATCATTCAATTATTCAAATCGTCAATCTGATCACAATGCAAAACATCGGCATCTATACATCATAAATTATATTTAACGCTAATTACGATATATTACCGCTACTTAGAAGCAATACGAAAAATTTGATTGGTGTTTTATACAATATGAAAATCATTCGTTCGATCAGTGTACTATTAATAAAATTTATAACATTCATTTAGAAAAATTATTAAGTGCAAAATGATTTAATTGCATATTTTTTGCAAAAAAATATCTTTAACTCATCCGAAGGAATACGATTGAATTTAAAATATACATCTGTGATATTGTGAGGTAGATTTATTAATATTTATATATATATATATTATTTAGATTAATCGTGTTAAACACATAGATTAATAATAAAATTATGATGCATCGATGTCGCATCATTTGCCAATTTATACAAGAGAGCAAAATTACAAACGTCGCTAACGTTAAAAAAAATCAATGCAATTTCGTACAACTAGATCAGAATTAATTATATATAGAACAAACGATTTCACTATCTAATGTATTGCTTACATGAGATCATTATAGAATAGTATTATTTGGCTAACTTGTATGAATTCGAAAAATCTAAAATTAAAACTTCTCCGTCATTAAAATTAAAACCTCCTCGTGCCAGAGTAGCGTAAACATAAAAAAAAAACAACTGCACGAGTAATGAGTAAAACTGAAAATACAGTTAATTATTGCTTAGTGCATTAAAATTGAAATGGAATGATTCAGTAATTGCATTAATCTCAATAAATCACAGCTAATAAAAATTAATATATGTACAAGGTTTGATCAAAAATATGCAAAATTTATGAATTTCTCGGGCTGTGTGGTGTTGTTGTTGTGTTGGTACATTTGTTCTTGAAGTATCTTGACATAAGGAGCTATATTGGATGCTTACTTTATTGTTTAAACTGGAAAGGCAGATTCACAATGCAATAATACAACCGTAAATCAACTTCTTCACAAGGAGCGGACTTCTGGACACCTAACCCTAAAATTTAGTACTTAACCCTTTCAGTGCGGGGCGCATGACGTACATGCGCATACAAATCGTGTCCAAGGTGCGGCCGCATGTCGTACATGCGTGAGATTCTTTAAAACTTTAACTTGTCGTTACATGTAAACTAGACCGAGTTAAGTGATGGTGTTTGTTTTAAAAATCAGCTAATAAACACAGCTATCAATAAATATACAACATATCACAAAAAATTTATAGGAACCATGTAATATGTAAATATGAACAGTAACGATTCAAATCTCCGCAGTAGTATCGGTGACGTATTTTGGCTCAGGGGTTGTTAAGGGTGTTCCACGTACATTATGTTCTACATACACGTGTATGGATGTAATGGTATAAGAAAATTGCATTTCGCATTTTTGATTTTGATTCGCATTCCCATTTTTTTCTCACTTAATCTCTGTTTGAGCAATTGATATTTTGTTAGATTTATTATTGAGAAAATAAAGCAAATCGAGTTTATTTTTTTAGTTAAGATGGAAGAACATATCCTAATCAACATGTTTGCATAAATCTTTTATAGGCAAATGGTCTAATATAGCTGTAAACGGTGAATACAAAATTTACCTCTCCAAAAAACTAATTTGGTCTAAAACGGCGCCGCACTCAGATGCAGAATCGTGTTTAGACCCGCCGCATTGAAAGAGTTAAAAGCAAAGGACTAGTAGATCGTCCATGTCCGAAAACAGACAAACCACTTGAAGATAATGAAATGGCTGAACTACTCAAGAGATTTGAATGCGAAAGTACGAAACAAAGACTCGAGATCAATATTTCCAAAACCATGTCGCCGATAAAACAATCAGCTTTCCAGATACTAATCTTTAAGATCTAGAGGGGGTCGAGGAATTTATCTCTACTTATGAGTAAATGAAATTCTATGCTAGAGTTGAATGTTGTCGCATGTCGGTATCAGATGTGGTCACAATCATGATTTCTATGAACTATGAACTATGAGCCCAGGCCGCTTTCCGTAGTGATTCGGTGAGGAATGTGCTACTGGAGGAGACTCATATTGAAAAGCCTAGTTAACCTGGGGGACAACCATTGCAATACTGGCTTCGGGATTGAGTTGGACCCGTCTCTGCTGGAGATCGCGCAGTGCCAGGTAGCAGAGACCCGCCTTGGGTTAGAAGGCCGTTCATATATATTTAAAGAAGACGAATTGAGATAGCTAAAAATGCAATATAAAAGTTATTGATAATTTTGAAAAACAGGGGCATATCCAAAAAGATGAAAAAACGTTTGGTACAGAGTTTGGCATTCTCCATTTAGGAAATGAAAGGAAAAAATTGACACCTTCGAAATGTGGTGCTGGAGATACCTGCTGAGAATAAATACCATGGACCGGTAAACGCACAAACATTTCTGTCCTAGAAGAACTGATCTACAAAAATAATGATTCGCCAATAGGATTCATGGCAACTTAGAGCATCTAGCTAGAGGAAACGATAGCCTTGAGGAGCTATGTAACATGACGCAAATGCCCATCACTGGAGTGACCAAGTGAGGACTACTACGGGCTGCACTGTAGTAGCTGCGGAAAGCAAAGGATCCTGTAGTCATTAACGTCTGCGAATCGGCTCTTGATCAGTGGCAGGGGAAGTGGAATACGTATCTCTACTTTCCTGTTATTAGTGCCAGGTTAAATTTCAAGGCTAAACTTAAAGAGTTTAACCTCGTAGCTTCTTCGTCCTGTTGGTGTGGGTTCATTTGACAGGATTAATCATGCTCTGTGATCCTGTCCTTACCTGGACATCACGCGTCACAACCTATCCTATGCTGTCTGATGCAGCATTTCCCATACGGGTCTCCCGGTAGAAGGCCCAATTGGACACATGGACATGCTATTCAAGGGCAAGGGCATTTGCTCACTCTGCATAGACTTTCGGAGAGTTGTGCAAGGCTACTTTCCCTCTCACTTTTCCCTTTTCTTAAGAAATTTTTGTTTTATTTTTAAAATCCCACATTTCGAGTAAAAACTGCTTTTGTTGCACCGATTGAGCCGGCCCTAAGCTGGTATATACAATGAGGGTAGATGGCAAGGGATGGAACTGTGTCTGACCGGACAGACACAGCTTCATCCTGAGGACAAAAGTCATAGTAAGGAATATATGGATCAAGAATGGTGCCGACTAAAGTATACTTCATTGTTGGCTATCGATAGTGAAAGCGAATTTTAAATAACAACACCGTTATGACGCCTCAGCTGAAAATTTTGCATATTTTTTAATCAAACCCTTGATCCTTTTTTATGTGATTATTTAATAGAAAAATTTGAACGTATGTCAGAAATCATTACGCCTTGAACGAATTAACGATAACACAAATTATTCAGACATCATATTCAATAACGAAGGCTTCCAATAGCAGAGACACTACCACTTAAAGCATTTAAAATGTTGCGGCGACTGGAAAATTATTCTAATTTTAACAGAACTCAAAAAATTTTAATGACTGGAGCAAAACAATACAAAATCAGAATAATAAGTTATATAGATGCATTATTTCAATAAATGGTGGCGAAGGATTAAAATACGAACGAGATTCTTAAATTTTCATATATTAAATATTTGTGCAATTTTTAAACCAATTTAGATGAGTAACATATTTTTTACATATTTATTATTAGAACGAATATACCGCATAAAAAAGGATGTTAAAGTATTATTCAGATATAATTATTGTTCAAATATAATTTTAAAAAATAAAGGTTCGATAGCAAACTACAACAGTAACAGATTTTCTGGAAATTATTGAGATACTTTAATACATAAAGATATAACCAAGAAATATTTTTTGGCACGTAGCAACCTTCAAAAATAAACTGTATGTCAAATATCTGTATGAGATGTAGCCTCTATTCCATATTTTAGTAACGAGTAATTTTTTTGGATCATATTTAATAAATTGTTCAGCAAAAATTTAAATAAAATTCAGGAAATATTATATCAATATTTCCATAATTACAAAAAAAAAATGCAATAAATGCACGTTTTTAACTAACTACGCTACATGTAATATATATTAAAGCCAATTCGCTTGGAATTTTAATTCATCCAAAAATTAGTTTTTCAATACTTATAACAATATTTAAAATAGTGAAAGATAAAATGTGAAAGAGGTAAAAATATGTCGTTAATTATGCAAAATTTCAATCGTAATCATTATTCGATTCTTGCATCAATGGCTGGTGGTCTTCCGAATTGGAATCGGTCCGTTTAATTTTTGAAACCCTGGTGAGACCGTCGTATAAGGCCACGTCGGATAGACTGAAAAAAAAAAAATTACTTCTGCCCCAATTTTAAATACAGTTAAACCCCCACTAACACTAAAATTGGGACCGTGTAATTGGGAGAGTGAAGCCGTCAGGCTGTGTGCGTATAGCCTGGCACGTGTTGAATACACAGCGCTAGCCAACGTTTGACTGTATGTGAATGCGACCGAGCAATTGGGGGATTTGCGGCGAATATTTCAACTCAGCGCGTAACTCGGAGTAGTGTAATTGGGGGTTCCTCTGTATGAATAAAATAAAACGTAAAATATACTCACACTTGCGGTTTACAATCGGAAGTCGTTGCGAAATATGGATTAGCCGAGGCCGGTCTGAATTTATAACCAGTCAATACGAAAAATGCAAAAGTAGCCATTTCTTTGAACATTTCATCGAGCCAAGAATATTGGAACGGCACAGTTTTCTACGATAAAAATCAAAATATATATCAAACAATGCGTATACGTAAATATTTTATTAATAACATTAATTACTTTTAGCAATAGTGCGATGAAACGTGTAGAGTATATATAACAAACGACCATAATGTAGAAATGTCTGAACAGCTTTAATTTACGAAGATTCATCTGTGCTTTTCCATCTGTACTCGACGCATCTTCTAAATGCTTAATAGACCTAAAAAGATATATATATATATATAATAAGTATATTGTTGGTAGATCTTTTAACTCAATTAATAGGTAAAGCGAAAAGAAATATATGGTTTATTCGATTGCGTCGTTTTGAAATCATGTTAAAAAATAGCTTCTTTAGTCCGGCGATGTAATAGAGTGGCAATCAAGAGTCAATGAATCTTGCAAGGCCTGTTTTACAGCAAACCAATCAGTTCTGTGACAGGTGTGCTACCGGAGGTTCCGGTAGCTATCGATCGGACAGTAAATTATATACCAATCGACCCTACCCACGTCTGATTTTAATCCGCACGTTTATAGCCAGCTTCCGGACTGGCGACCTGAACCATATTGAAGAGCTTAGTTAACCTGGAGGACAACCATCGCAATCCTGACCTTAGGGTTGAGTTAGGCGCATCTCTTCTGGTGCTTGGGAAGTGGATAGAAGAAGCACAGGACCAGCGGAGATCACGTAGCGTCCTCCAGGTGGCAAGATTTTGCCACGAATTAGAAGGCCATTTAAATAGTATGATAGAATATTTTTGCATTATGAATTATTAAAATTAGGTACAGTATTATATTGACTCGAGTGTTGTCCCGTGTCGGAATCAGACGTGGCGGCGATGGCGGTTGGGCACAATCATAGTTATCCAGGCCAGTTCAGTGACGTGTGTGCTGCTGGAGGTGCTCGTAGCACCCGATCAGACCATGAATTAAATACGAATTGGCCCTAACCTCGTCTGATTATTATTGTTACAATCCACACGCGACAGCTCGGTTTCCGGGCTTTGGCTGGCCACCTGACCCGTAATCGAAGAGCCAAGATAGCCTGGAGAACGTCCGTCGCAGTCATGACATCATGGTTGCGACGGAGGTGCCTCCAGGTGGCAAAGACCCGCCTCAGGGTTAATATGCCACTTAAATAAATAAAAAATAAATTGTGCCCATATATTTAGATTAAAAGCAGAAATGTTTAAAAAAAGTTTGTTTCTAGAGTAAAAAACCAGACAAATCGGTGGCTGACTTTAAAAGGTTTACACAGCTGATTGACACAGCTACATCAGACTATCATCGTTTCAGATCTATGGAGCATTCGCTTTGAAATAAAAATTTTAAATCAATAATTTTTTCAAAGAAAAACGAATTTCTTTCAATATTCCTTTTGGCTACACCGATTATTTTCAGTAATTTACCATACGATCGGGAACATGATTGACATGCAACAAATCAAATCTACCAAGATGAAAACGTAACGCCAGGAATTATATTCGATTGCGCCCTCCTCGCTCTCTTCAATTATTATTTCTGCCACGTTGGCGACAACCTGAAAAAATCAACGAGATTACAATTGTACAAACATAACAATTATTATTAATGAAACACAATAAAAACGTACTTGCAACGGAATAACGATCATAAATAATTTTTTATCTCTATCGGCCAATATATGTTTTATGAAATTCCAACCGGTTCCGACGAGCACGATTGTGATGAACAAAAGAGCACCTTTGAACCTTTGAATAAATCATTGATTAAATTTAATACGAGATGCAATATATCAAAAATAAATTGTTCACTTACAAATGCGTAATGTAATACAAAATCGCCCACGCCGGGACATGCTCTCCTCTCTCTTGGATGAAATGATAATTGACACCGTGAAGAGCCAACGATAGCGCTTTCAAAAATACGAGGATACACATCAAGATGTGAATTTTATATACGGGATGATTGCTTTTATACAGCAGGAAACACCAAAAGAAAGCACTCAACGTGAATAGCAATGACATTGTAGCGTATAGTGCCGGCAACGGCATGTCGCCGGCCGATAAAAAGTTGCCATCGTTGCTTTCATAAATTTCAACCTATACAAACATATGTCATTAGGAATATGTCCCACATTTTAATAAATAAAAACATATTAAGTCCAAGTCATACAGACGAATCTCACGTTTATTATGTCGTGGACTTAACGTCATATAATATATTATATTTACCACAAAATTTAATAACGATTGTTTGCCAGCGCAATTATGAAAATATAGATTGTAAAATCCTTCTTCGAGCAATGATGCTATGTAAACAGCAAACTAAAAAAAACACATAGATCTTGTTAAATATTTTCATTACAAATATTGGCATGAACATCCATAAATTTGTTATCTACCATAAATATCATGTGATTAACCACTTGAGATTATAGAAGAAGTATTGTTTGTTTAATGCACATTTACATCAAGTTAAAAAATGGGAAAAATCAAGTTGAAGATAGCTGAAGCCACGATTGAGGCAAACAAGAAATAGGAAAGTCCATCCTAACTAACGGAGACCAAAGAAAATAATAACAAACAATAATTATATAGGATTAAGTTAAAAATAAAATCTCTTAATCTGCCCATTGAGGCTAAGAGGCCAGATTAAGCAGGTCGGCTCGCGCCTCGACTTGGCCGGCAAACCTTCGGAACACTGCAAATACAGTAAACCCCCCTATAACGTCGGGATAGGTTCCACGTAATAGGGGGGACGTTCACCTCAGGGGTCAAGGTTTTCAATTTTACGATTTAAAAGAAATCAGTAAATCAACACATACCCTCTTTTTTTTTTTTTTTTTTTCACATTTTTTGTTTGTGTTTACCAGCGCAAATGACTAAGCTCGTAGCGATGAGCGATATCCTCTCGTATTTTTGGCTGGCGTAATCTTACGCAGCTTGCGGGTAGAACGAATCAACGCGATATTTTATTAGTTAAATTTACATAAAAAATGCGCTGGCATATGATGAATAAATGTAATAAAACTATTCCGGGGTATGATGTTTTATTCCAACCACTAGTATAGAATTAAACATCAAAGAAATCGACACATATGGAAATAATTATTGTAGAGACCTTATTGTGAGAAATTGAATCATATCATTAATAAGATTAAAGAGGTATGCATTATATTACATAATAAAATAGTTAAAAAAAACGCGAGCAAAGATTTACTCGATTATAATTCGTTCCATGGATATAAAAGTTGAAAATATGTTCTAACTGTATGTGTGAATATCCCTGGAATGCTCTGGTAGCCTCGTGCCGATGAATCAACAAATATTTTTATTTAGTTTCGCCGGATGCGTGTTGATGTCAAGCGACCCGGAGCTACATTATGTCATTGCGCGAACGTTATAGGGGGGTTCGACGTTATATGAAAAAACTGGGGTTTACTGTATGTATCGATCAGCCATAAGTTCGGAGTGATCAATCGGGCCATGGGCCTTCCTGACCGCTCTAAGCGTCCTCTCCCTATCTATGTCAAACTCCGAAAACTCCCACAGTAAGTGTTGTGGTTTCCTCAGGGCACTCACTGTAGTTGCAAGAACCATCATTTCACAGTCCAAGGTTCTTCAACAAGGCTTGGATATGAAATGATTTGGGCGGATCCAATTAATTTCTGTCGTCGTGAATAATGTTTACTGAGCCCACCGAAGCTATTGTGCATCGAGAGGCCAGCCAGATTACAGCATGCACTTGCGTTTCCATATCAAATTAAGGAAGTTTTAGTTTCATATCAGCTCTATGAACCGTAGAAAGATCGTCAATAAAAGCCTTACCAAGGTCATATTACTCAGATGCAAGGTATCCAATGAATTGGAGTCTTCATCATTACTCAGAACATGTCGAAAACGACAAGAATCGACTACAGTAAATAATCAGAGCTGACTGACGATGTGTAACTGAATGATTTAGTTTCCCCGCTGTGACCACGGTCTGAGGATCAATGAGACCAAAACAAAGTACATGCCTGTATGAGTCGACAAGTACGGCTTCATAGTCGTCCAGAAACGCACATATCCTAAGAAAAACTATGCTGGTAAACCAGTATTACTTTGGACTTCAAAAGCATTAACAGTCGAGATTCCTATCGCGATAATCGGATATCCTGAAGAGGAGAATTCTAAGACGGATAATTGTAACTGTATTTGACGACTGGAAATGGTATGTCCGAAGCAACGAGGAGCTGTATCGATTATACAGAGATATACTGGTCACAGCTGTCATCAGAGTGGCCAGTCTCCGGAGGTAAGATAGCTTAAGGCTGACATGGTAGGATTACGTACGGCGATACACTACATCATTGAGACTGACCGGAGGATAGAACAATGTGACGGCAGATCGGATGAGATGGAAAATGGTGATGGATGAGGCCAGGATTCTACACTAAGGCTATTTGTTACCTTCATAGGAAGCAAAATGCCGAATATGGCCACATGTGACTACTTCCTATCTCCAAGGATGAAAATATACATGAAAGGACAACATTTTGCCACGTAAAATTAAAAATTGAGCTACAGAAGTGCTTCGAAAATTGTAAAAAAACACAAATGTTCAATGTATCTGATGTGGACTATTTTATCTAACATTGTATATATAAAACCATATTACTTACTGTAACGTTATATAGATTGAAATTGTTCTTTGTTTCCATCACTACGGGCACGTTTGTATTAGAACACGACGGATTGAACAATTTAGATGACGACGCCTCCAACGATGTATTTTTATTTTGGATTTTTTCACCGATTGCATCTAAAAAAAATTGAAAAACATTGTATTGTAAAATTTTACGAGTGCAATTAAAAAGAACGCACTGCAACATATTATATACATTATTAAGCGGGGATACATAGTAAATATTTGCTGCGAATAATGACGGCACACAATGAACCGAGAACCTATTTACAAAACCTGAATAAATTTTACGATGTTGATTTTTCTATAAATGGGCTTCTGTATATACATCAAATAAAAATCTGTCATCTAAATCTATTTGTATAGTAATATATAAATTTATACTCAAGGCGTTTCTTCTCATTCTTTGAACAAAGAAAACGAACTGCCGCTTGGCTCTATCGCCGGGAACTTGTGATTTATTATTGTAGAGGTGGAAAGCTTCGACGTTTGTACCACATTCAACGTCCAATCTAAAACACGTAACGTATCACATTATCAATAGATATTGTTTTTAACAATTCGGATTGAAGGACGGACTCACTTGAGCGTTTTTAAATTGATTTTGAAATAAACAACTTCGGGATGATGAGGAAAGTTATTGTCAATCGAAGTCTTGAGGGGACATTCCATGTTGGCATCCAAATACGGTCGCATCCCATCATTTATGGTTCTATCTAACGTGAAACCGAACTGAAACAAATATTAATTATGTAAATATAACGTAAATGAAATATAAGTTTTGTATAATGAGTTGATTACAATTCCGTCTGTATCATCTGATGGCAGTAGGAAATTTGTTAGTTTCACTTCTAATACGCCGCCTTGATAAAATCCGAACGTACTCAACGCAATATATTTACGGTCGTCGTCCTGAAAATACACAATTTATGATGAAAATTAGTAACATATAGATAATTACATTAATTTATCATCTCGACTACTTGAAAGATAATTTACAGAACAATTTTCAAGCAAAGGGCGGGGTCGTTACATTATAAATATTGCATGAACACATGCCGTTATACTAATTCACATTTCTTAAATATTAAATACAAATATAATACTTATTTTTCAATCGTAATTAGCATTATTTAACAAATTTTTTGATTATAACCATATAATAAATAGTATTTTAGATGTATAAAAACAGTTGACATATACACTTTCTCTTTGGTTGTCTATTGTGTAAGAATTACAATACGATTTTTAATATGGCTTAGATAATTTCAATCGTCTTTATACAGCAAAATTATTCAAGGAATTAATGAAACTTGTATTTGTTAAAAAAAAACAATTAGAACAAATATTGATTTGAGGTTATATATGAGGTATATTTGTTGAAATAATTAATATATTTTAAAAATATGTGATACTTACATAAATATGCAATTTGTGTTTTTTGCCAAGTACCGTATGAACAATGAGTAGAACAGAAAACAGGAGTAATGTCCGTATCAAGAACATCCTGACGAAGCCTAAGTCAACCAAAGCAAGAGTGTTGCCATGTAGCAACGTCGGCACTGGAGATTACCAACTTAAAAAATTACAATGTCAAATTATTTTAATCATCTCATTTAATCTAATCACAGTGATCTAATTTTACACCCTTTTAATTTAGAACATTCGATAATTCGTGTATGTATAATTCAGATCGAAGGTTAAACTTGTCCCATGTCAAATTAAAACTTCAATCAAAAGAGAACTGATTTTATTTGCATTGTTTATGTCTTATACATGTTTTTCACTTTAAATTCAAACTTTTGCATTTCAAATTATTTTTTTCATTTTAAATTAAACCGATTGGAAATCAAATTGACCCTTTTAAAAATTAAATGAAACAAATAATTATCTTTCATGATACACAGATGTGCGGTGGTGTATTTAGCACTTGAGAGACCTCAGGCGCAATTCAGTTTTGAGCCCCCCCCCCTCCCTATATATTTTCAATACCCCTAGACACTATAAAGAAGAGACGCGTCCAACACGACCCTGAGGCCAGGATTGTGCTGGTTGTCCTCCAGGTTATCTAGGCTTTTCGCAATAATCGCCAACCAAAAGTCCGGAGCTGAGCTGTCAATGTGCGAATTGTAACAATAATAATCAGACGAGGTTAGGGCCGAGTTGTGATTACTGTACCATCTGATCAGGTGCTACAGGCACCTCCGGCAGCACATCCGTAACTGAAACAGCCCGGAAAGCGGCCTGGGCTCCTCATTTTCTTAATAGTCGTGAAGCAATTAAATTTCATTATTGTTTTTTTATTTTTTTATATAAACTATTAATCCACTTTCCCTAATTTCTGAGGACCGTGACCATGTACATGAATCCTCTTATGGAGGACTATGGGCATGGTTTTCAGGGAAACATATAGTGCAGCGGTTTCCCGTTGCCACCTGCACCGCAGAACTTCTTTTTATACTGAAAAGCGCTGCTGCCCGCTATTCAGCTTATATTTTTGACAATTTATTTTTTGTGAAACGAAGGTCGTAAGCCTCCACCCCACCCCTCTATTGACCAGCGTCACACAAAATGCGTCGTTTTCGGAATGGTCACCTATACAAATACTATTTGCGCTCAGTAGCGGTTAACTTGACGATCATAACTCGATTGTAATTACCTTAAACACTTGACCCCATATATAGATCTTAAAATCTAAATACGACTCGATACAATCCTAAATCTTACACGGGGAACATTCACTTGTAATTGCTGGTCAGGCTGTTGCAGCTGTTCGTGTTGATCGTCATTGTTTATTGCTTTCTGGGGTCGCTGACTTCACTTGGGACTTTCACGGAATTATAAATTATTTTAAAAAAATAAAAAATACTTAATTAAATAATAATAAAAATAAATCCACCGCCTAATAGTTTAAAAATAATCTTAAAAAACCAATATCAAAAATAAAATAACTAATATTCTAATATAAAAAAAATCAACGAGTAAAGCAACTTGTTCTGTTGGAACAGATAGTGAATACGATTCGAAATATAATCGCTAGGGCAATCATGATTACATATTTTTTATTACCAAAATTAAGAGTAAGTATTTTTATTTTTAATTTTGAGAGCTGGGCGTTGAGGCCTCCTGAATTTTGAAGGCCCTAGACGCGCGTCTAATGCGTCAAAGGTTAAATCCACCACTAGCAAAGCCAGCTAAAAGTTAAAATACAACACGCCATATATAAAGATATATAAAGACTTTCCGTATTCGTTGTTTTTGGAGGCTCCCTTAAGGTTCCACTATATTTTCAATAAGGTATTTTTTTTAACAATGAACTTAAGTCAATAAACTCCACATATTGATCCGAGAAAATCTTTAGATCATTAGACAATGTTCTATTGAAACGTATTAACTCTTGACATTACATCATAAATAGAATTTTGATTTCTGTAATTCTTCACTTCTATTGTATGTTAGTTTTTTTTTAAGAAAACTGCATGTATTAAATTTGTTCTCAGGCACAAACTCGTTGTGTTTTATATAGAGAACCCTTTTTATGATATAACTTTTGTCACTCGGTTCGATTTGATGTTGACATCTCATCAAATGTCAAATTTTGGCGTCTGGCAACACTGGCCACTGCGAGTCGCTCGGGTGGGCTGTCGGCTCAGTTCGCTGGCGCTGCGCCCCAGCAACGGGCACTTCGCGGCGTCTCGCGCGTCCGCCTACCGTCCACCGAGCCAAGTACGTATCGCGGGCGAGCGTGCGCCCCCCGGGCCCCGCGGTCGCCGTATCGATCGGGGCCCCCTCGGCGCTCGCTCCTCCATAGGCCTGCCGGTGAAACATCTCGGGCCCCTGGGGCTCCATAGGCGCCCCCGCGTCGCTGCCTCTGATAACACGAGCCCCCCTCACACCGGTCATGCAATTGTTTACAGACCACCGAGTTAAATCACAACAACACTCACCATACACACCACACCAATCATTGTTATGAATCAAAACGTATTGTACAGCCCTTTGAGTGCCAATATTGTATGCGGTATCAGTCGCAATCTGCAATCAAACGCAAACGTCACAAGTGAGTTATTGCCGATGGCGTGCCAAATACGAAATTGCATCGCCACGAGAAACAATCGTCCGGTTAGTATCATTTGTATTGACGTATTATACAATCTGTTACACGCACGTACTTCCTTATTAGATTGAAAACACAAACATTGATTTTTAAATTTTGTGCAATTGTATTGATTCGATCGATTTTTTTAAAAAAAAATATTGAAAATAATCATATAATAAATTATAAGCGAATGATCTCGCGAAATATCTCGCGGTTAATGGCGAGATATTAAATTGTTATTGATTTGCAACTAAATTGGTTTTACGCGTAATTAAATATTAATTACAATGTTTTCGTTGATAAGTGCATTCGCATTGGAATCGCGGATAAAAACACGATCGTAAAACGCATTGTGGCATTTATTTCCACAAATTTACGATTACCGAGGTGTAACATAAATATTAACTTAACGGCTATTCTTTGTGGAACGCCATGCTCTAGATTATTTGTGCGTGTGTTTGTACGGTTTATCTATTTCGAACGTAAACATATCGGAAACTTAAAATTTTTGAATTAGAACAAAAAATAGATTACGCGGTCCGAGCTCAATATTTTTTTGCACATATATAAATACAATTTTGGCAACCGAAGAGTTAATTACACTCGATAATGTATTCAAATAGAATTAAGTCATAAAATGTGATGATTATATATATTTATTAAAATATTGTAAGCAATATCGTAATGAATTATAAATGTAAATGTATTCGATCACAATTTATTTTTTCAGTAATCGAGCTATATAATTAACGATTACGATATACTATGTCAACTTGAATTTTTTATGCAATTTTTTCATGATTTATTTAATATGTGGCATTGCTGAAAATTAATTAAATATTATGTTTACATGGATTTTTCATTATATTGCATTTTGATGTATTGCGAATTTTTGTATAATTATTATGTAAGCGTATTTCATGTATTGATTTTATTTAATTACCAAAATAATTCCGTCGGTACACACTCGAATAACTGACCTTGGTGCATTTTAACCTCGGCAATTTATGCAAATTTATGTATAGCGCTAGAAAGCACAGTAAAAGTAACGTTAGAGATGTATCCAAAAGGATAACTGCATAAAATTACAATATTGTTAAAAAACAATTAAAAAATATTTTTTAAGTCTCATTTGTATCAATGCTTACGCTCATTAAGTGAATAAGTGACTGAGTACATGTCACATGAGTTAACACGGCTCGTTAGACTCATGATCAATTGTTCAATTGTGTAATAATATAATAATTTGTATCGATTTTACAATTAAACTCAATGACAAATTAACGAGATTGTTCGTAACGTTCTATCTTTAGGCTAAAGATCGATTGATCCAACTATTTTTATAAATTTCAGCTGTTGATCACTGAAACGTTGCGCGAACAACGCAAAATTATTTCGATACGCTATCGTGCAATTTATTCTCGGATCTCAATGAGTTTTTTGTGTCGACGGTGGCAGAACGAGTGACCGATAGTGCACAGATAAAATTATTTTCCGTCGTATTTTAATATGAACTCTAGCAGATTAACAAACAAGATAAACATAACTAAAATCAATGCATGTAATAATACGATTGAAACTGTAAACCTTCGCATTTATCAACTATGAATTGTATTCAAATGTATTCGCTGTTAATTATTGTCGATATGTATTTTGTAACAATGAAAATAATGAAATGATTAATCATCGCAACGAAGAATAGAAGAATTGATTGATTCTCCGACGCTTAATATTACATGTGAGTAAAATATATATTTATCCATTATGTAAAGCTAAATGTGATGTCGTTAATTAAATTGCATTTTTATGGGCGATGACAACCCGCGTCTCATTTTGTGCTTAAACAATTATCATTATAAAAACATAATCAATTATTCATCAAAAAGCAATAAATAAATAAGCGAAGAAAGAAAAATGTATATTATGCCTTACGGCACTGAGGCGGTTAACTCGCTCAAAATCTTTATTTTCGTCAGCGCGTAAGTTTGTTTGCATCCATGCTTTGTTTAGGGTTTAGGAATATGATTCGTTTTATCTCCCGTTATCATCATAGGCGCAACAGCCCTATTCCAGAGCCCTGGCCTCATCTAACACCCTTCTCAATTTTATCCGGTCTACTGCTACGTCGCTCCATCTTCCGGTAAGTTTCAATGATGCAGTGTCCCTCTGTACACAGTCCAAGCATAGCCTCGGTCTTAAGGCTTGCTTACCACAGCTCACCGGAGTATGGCCACTCTGACCGTTATATCCTAGTATAGTTAGTACAGCTCCTTTTTGCTTCGGATACGCTATTCCCCGTCGTCGAATACGGCTCCAAATATAATCATCTCAGAATTCTACTCTCCAGGATATCCAGTTGTTGCTCATCTAGTTCTGTCAAAGCCCAACATTCGGTTCCTATGTTAAGATAGACCTGATGAGGGGCATGTACAGTTTGACTTCATAGATGAAGTCCAAAGTAGCAACGGTTTGCCAGCATGATTCTTCTTCGTACTTTCAAATTGGTTTCATTATTATTTGTAATAAGTGAGCCGATATATGTGAATTCTTGGACATCCTCGAAGCTGTACTCTTCGACTCTCAGGTGATCAAAGATTCCTTGGCATATGTGGACGTATTTTGTCTTGGTTGTTTTATCTCCCGTACTCAATTCTTTTTTTATAGATTTATTAAAATTTTGTTAATATCCAACGGATCTGCCTCCATCAGAATATTCTATCGTTTCCTCGGCTCCTCCGATCTCCGACGAGTTGGATACTGTGCTCAAAATCATTATTTTACGTGCGATTCCGATTGTTGTTGATTTTCGCACTCGATCTCGGGTCAACCGTTGTTTATATTTTGCTCCGTGTTAACATAAAGGTTTCTTTTTTCATCGCTCAGCACAAAGTAATCTAGAAATAGCTCGTCTTGTTGACGATTTATCTGTTCATTTGACACGTGTACACGAGCTGCTTTATTCAATTCGGTCGGGTCATGTAGAACTCATTCCGCAATTTTTTCTATTTGCTTTTTACAGTCCACGTATCAATATTAGATTTTAAGATTCGACCGAGCGTATGTCATCTTTCCATGAATATTATATATTTAATGTTTTTGTGATTTGCGAAAACGGATGCATTAAAAAACGACATTATTTTTAGCTTTTCTGCTTTGTATTATACTTTTTTTTTAATTTATGCTTTCCATATCTCGATTAACGATCTGAAATAATTTATTTAGTAATAATTGTTTGATATAATTTGTTGATCTCTTTATACCCGTGTCCGGTTACATCAAACTAAGTCCAGCTAGTTCTTATAGTACAAAAGCGGGTGTACTTAGAATGATGAAACATAACACGGGAAAGTTTCGACGTCGAAATTATCACACGAAATTAAATAATTGCCTATTTTTTCAGGACGTGATTCACAACGGCGTATTGTACGTCGGCGAAATAACGATATTTATTCCAAAAATATAAACAGGTGAGTGTTTCTTGTCGCCCTTTCAATTCGGCTTTATTTGTAGAGTCCATTATTATATTGATTATGCGTTTGTGATGCAAATTGATCTTATTTTACTTTATAATTTCACCATTGTAGAGTTTTCTTTCGTTTCTATGAATTATTACTAACCAATTATAATGTTTAAATGCATAAAGAATTCATTGTTGCGGCCGAAATTCTTATATATATCTATATATATATATCGACTACCATGCGAGAGTTTGGTGAGGTCCATGCACTCAGCGATTGAGAGCCTTGTCGCTGGCAAATGATGATGATGATGATGATGATATATACATTGTAGATAAAATATATTCTATTCTCTAATCAATATACAGTCAATGTCAAGGTTACGAATATTATTACATATTTTTTCCCCGCTTAAATTACTACTGATTAAATTGACAATAGAAAACTGGGTACAATGGGTTAATATGCCGCTTGTTATTGAGATGTCAAGTGCGCTCATCATCGAGCGTATCAATTGTGAGATTGCATTTATTATCGTCAATTGTAGATAGCGAAATGCAACTATGCAATACGTCCTTATTTATAATTAATAAACTTTTATGCGAACGTTGCAATCCGATTCACACACACACACCATCGAGATGCAATCGATAAAATTTATTTTAATAAACTCAATAAATGATGAAATTGGAATGAATTGCGTCAATTTATCTCGTATGCTTATCTACTTAATTAATTTTTCAGACATTCCCGCCGCTAAAGCATTATGGCTGAGAATTATATACTATCGGAATCGTTTCTCTTAAATACAAAACGTAAGTTGACAATTGTTTAATCATATATTTTTAAAAAAACACAAACGTATATAAAATTTTATTCCGTATTTTTTTTTACACTTGCATTACAGATGAGACCGAATTTTGTATGACTAAAACATTGCCATATGGCTTTATTGATTTTTCAGGCTGTTGTTATGCTCGTTAACACACACGGCATAATTAATCCACAGAAATTATTCATTGCCATTGCAACCTAGTGTATCGATGTATGTACATTGTGAATTTGTATTCCATAACATTTTATATAACGATCCGTGTTGATAATAAATAATAGTTGTGTTGCACTTACGTAGATTATGTGACGTTGCAGCGGCTGAATGGCTTTGAAAGGTCAAAAAATTAAATATATGTTATGAAATTTATTACCTCGGTTCGGTTTTTTTTTTTATAAATTTCTTCCGCAAATAATATTGATTCCGGGTACTATCTGTAATGTAAATATAAATTATTATGTATGTTTTTAAACATTTCGTATAATATATTGCGACAAATAAAACTCGGTATCTCCGACTATATAAAACATCCATTGGCATGTTTATTGGCAAGCAGCCGACACGGTATTTATTGAAAATTTATGGCGACTAGTTCTGTAGATAATCTGTAAAAAAAATATATACGTGAATTTCAGCCGTTGCATAATTATTCTAGGAACACTGAATATGTTTTCAGAGTGAATTACATCAATAAACCATTTTATGATAATATAATCTTTCAGCATTGTTGCAGATCATGATTGTATTCATTCTTTCTCGATAATAGAAATATGAGAAAAGGGAAATGTTTACTAATTTTTTTTTAATTAAGTAACATTTAGTAAAATGATATAACATTGTTAATATATGCGAGAGTTTTTTAGCTGTGATTGTCATTTTATGGAAAGACGCATACATGAGTTATCCGTGTTCTTGCAAGGTTAATTGAAAGACTCATATGTGAGTCATCCGTCGTTACTGCTAGAACTTCATAATATATTTTTTTAACACTATGGTGGCCGCTGATGTATATGTTGCATCATCACGGGTTCGATCATTGATGACCGCGTGATGCATATGCTGCATCATCACGGGTTCAATTATTGATGGCCGGCAATGCAGCATACGCATCATGTTTTCGTTTTATCCGATAACATATCCATATAGTTTCTCGTTTATTCACAATTCTTTTTTTTTTAATGCTTTAGTCGAGCTTTTTTATTTTTACGTACTTTTTATTTATCAATTATAAAGGTAAATCGACGGCCCCTAGCGCAAGTTTTTGGTAATTTGAGCGGCCACCATATTGTTAATGTAAAATATTTATTTATTTAAGTGGCATATTAACCCTGAGGCGGGTCTTTGCCATCTGGAGGCACCTCTATCGCAACCATGATGTCATGACTGCGACGGACGTTCTCCAGGTTATCTTGGCTCTTCGAATACGGGTCAGGTCGCCAGCCAAAGCCCAGGAACCGAACTGTCGCGTGCGGATTCTAATAATAATAATCAGACGAGGTTAGGGCCAACTCGTATTTAATTTACGGTCTGATCGGGTGCTACGGGCACCTCCAGCAGCATATACGCTGTTGAACTACCGGTAGTCGTCGTTGGCTCTGCTTTGATTTCAGTTTTCAAAGCCACCTCATTGACTTGACTACGGCGTCCTCTTTCAGGTTCATTTTTCAAATGAGCGTTTCCAGAATTAAATTTTTAAACCAACGTTAAAATCCCTACATATCAACAAATATGCACAAATATTTCTTGTCGCTTGACTGCCATCCTGTAAAACTGCATCAGCAAGCAACTCCGCAAATATTGTTCTGATGAGCATACTTCTTCCATTATCGCTAGACTTGGGAAAAGGATCATTTTTGTATCTCGATACGATTCGAGTATTGTTTTGAATAAATGTTGACATACGTCTTTCCAGCATGACGGAACGAAGATATCTTTTTTTAAATTTACGTTTCGAAAATGCGACATAAATTCTGGTTACTTCTAATATAAATATAAAAATATACTTTGATTTAAAATTGTATTCAGAAAAAGTTAATGGATAACTATTTCATTATTTTTCCTGATTGATTAAAAAATTGCTTATTAATTTAATTTCCAACTTATTCAATTTATTTGAAGAGAAACATTTCCACAATTTTCCGCAAACAGAATGTTTAATAAGGAAAAGTTTTGTTTGCCATGAATAATCAAGTGCAACGTTCAATCTTTTCTGCAATTAAAAGTTTGAACTCCACTCTACATCTTCCGTACTATGGAACGGTTGCAAATATTGAGAGAATGTGATAATTCATTTTAATACGGAGATTAACCAGTGAACGATTGTATCACAACTATTAAATTTGTATATTTTATTAATCACTATTTATCTCTCTACATTTTACATTATTTCTCTAATGATATATACTTCATAGAATCATCATCGCAGTTTGTAATTTATGCTGTATACTAATTATTTACGAGAATAGACAAAGGTTAGAATATTTTAAATAATTTAATCCACATTTGATTCTATCTATAGCGTTCTGCAATATAACTAGTTTAGTATTAATAAAATATGCATAAAAAAATTGATCATATATCCAATAAATTATAACAAAATATATTAAACTTGATGAAATTTGATATCGTAAAATCAATACTTACCGTAGAAGCAAACCTTTATGGCATAAATTTGTCCGTTACTCAAGAGATGCCGCTAGATGCTGGGTAAAATATCTGTTTTTGCACTGGAGCAGATATTTGGTGCCGAGGATTTCTGTATCCGAAATTTATTAATTAATTTATTACTAAAAAGAGTTTAATTCGATAACACGAAAATATTTAATATAACTTGGAGCTTTTTAAAATTTTTGGCATATGTCCCACATTCTTTTGTCAATTCATTAGAGACATTTTGTTTTCAGAATTCACGGTAATTCTTTTTTTCTTGTCTAATTTAGTGCTCAGCTTAATATCAGCGTAATAATCTTCGATATAATTATAAATAACATTAAAAATTATATTTGATATCAGAGTAAAAGTATTTATACTTATGGTTAATCACAAAATAATGGTTTACAAAAGCTCGACGTTGTTCACAATAGGATGTCAAGATATGACATTTTTCGAGTCCGTTGTCCTTGATTTACTATAAAGTGGATTAAATTTTTTAATTACATATTAATGGCGATGAATATAATTTATGCTATAATATAAAATTATTATGGGTGTTATATTTTATATGTCATAAAAGTAATTTATCCCTCTGCTTCCTCCATAAAATAAATAATTCATGTAATAGATTTGAAATGACAGTATCGCAAAAATCTCTCATGTAATTTTAACGGAGCTATATATTCAATAAATTCATATTGTCTTTTTTCTTTCGACATAGTAAATACTGTATTGAATTTTCTCTTTTTTTATGGTGTAATAATATCTGAACGGTTGTGTTTGTGGCAGATAACCTTTTATCGACTGTCTAACCTGCGGAGAATTTTTTATTTATTTATTTAAATGCTATGATCAGCAATAATGCTATCAGCAATAAGTTTACGTGCAAGATAAATTGTTGTTGTATCATATCTGTTTGCTCGTTGATATTTTTCTTGTGGAAAATAGGAAAATGTGCAACGAGTTTTGGGCCAAAAGAACACCAAGCAACAATTATGATGATTCTTCCTCCGTATTCGCCAAATATAGTCCCTTATGACGTCTTCCTTTTCCCAAAGACGATCAAATAATGAAAGGACAACGTTTTGACAAAATTGCAGAAGGAGCTTAAAGCCATACCAAAAATTACGCTATATAAGAGTTTCAATGAAAACTACATTGAAGTGGATAAAATAAATATTGCTATAAGGATTTTTATAAGACAACTTAGAATTCCGCATATTTTTTATCACATCTGAAACTGTCGTGACTCTTTAACATATGCGACTAGACCAGGTTGGGAGATTTAGTATTGTTATTATTATTTAAATGGCCTTCTAACCCGAAGTGGGTCTTTACAACCGGAAGGACATTACGCATTTTCCGCCAGTCCTGCATTTCGGGTATCTACTCCAAGCACCAGCAGATACGCGTCCAACTCAACCCGAGGCTATTATTGCGATGATTATCCTCCAGGTTAACTAGGCTCTTCAATACGGGTCAGATCACCTGTAAACGAGTGGATTGTAACAATAATAATCGGACGTGGCTAGGGCCGAGTCGTATTTAATTTACTCTCTGATAGGATGCTACTGGAACCTCCGGCAGCACATCCGTCACCGGATCGGCACGGAAAGCGGGCTGGACACTTCATAATTCCGTAGAATCTACCGAATCATGATTGCGCTCAACAGTGATCAAGACCACGTCCGATACCAACATGCAACAAAACTGAACTCCAACTCCTCAACCAAAGATAGAGATATTTATGGAGAAAACACAAAGATCAGTAAATCGCGCCTACGCCTGAAAACAGAAATTTGATAAATTATTTCGAAAATTGTTTAAGCAATGAAATGACTATAATATCTTGAAACACTTGAAGAATTAAAGATTTATAATAAAATCTTTACAATAAATACTAAAAACCCATCAAATTGGACATATCATTCATGGACCAAAGCATCATCTTTTGCAGAACATCCTGGAGGAAATTGTAAACGGTAGTTGGGAAGAAATAAACTATCTTGTTTCGGCAACATTCAGAACTGGACCGGATTTTGAACTCCAGAATTTTTACAGCTCGCTATAAAACGACAATAACATGGAGAAAATACAAGAACAAGTAGATCGCCGAGAACGGACTTGGCGCCCGAAGAAGAATAATGAATAATAAATTTATAGCAACTTTAATCCTTTTACTCTCGGAGATGCTTAAATATCGGAATTTTTAATATATAAATTTGATTTAAAAGTGCTGAGCTAATATTTCTGTCTGTGAAATGAGCACAGTGAGCTTAACCTAGTTGTGCTGATGATTTTTCTCGAATAACTCTTTTCATATAAATCCTATATGGCACAAACTTTTTGTATTTGTCTAAAAAGTCTAAATATAAAAAACCGCATACCAAGACGGCTCGGGTCCCCGCGGTATGGACACAGAAAG
>JAGXCT010034311.1:0-36888 GCA_022495035.1 Philopotamus ludificatus
CTCTAGACCGAGAGTATAAGATTCTGTCTGCTATTCGTAGAATATATTTAGTCGAATTTTCTTCAAGTTTAATCACTAACATTATCACTACCCTCTCACTTCGAGGTTGATTTTTTAAGCCAATTTCCACATCGAAATTATTTGAATTTTAATGTTTTTGATGTTTACCAACCTACAACCAAAGAAATATGTATAAACAGATAGACAACTAAAACATAATTTTCTATTGAACAGGATGGTGTCAAAAAAGTACACTTTTGTCTAATATCAGTTATATTCATATTTTTTTAAAAATTTATTTAACGGTTGATGAATGACATTGATAGATCTGATTAATATTAAGGGACAAAAACCGTTGATACTCGCTTTTTTACGAAATTTAAGTAGAGTATTAAAGTACTATAAATTCCGAGGTGTAATTAAACATGACATTTTATGTATTTGACTTTTTTAAAACAGAGTTACCGGCATTTAATTTTTGATTCGTAAATAATTACGAGACAATAGTATTAGTGTCGCGAAACAATCAAAGGTCATAGCTCGTGGGTATCGTGGACGGGGGTCGAGTTTGCAGCCGCCCCTATTATAAGGGTAATTCATCATATGAGCAATCCATTGTTGATCCGAATACATTACGTCCCGTATTTATAAATAAGGAGCGGAACAAAGTTGCGAGGACCCAACTCAACAACGTGACGTGTCCTCTTTGATTATTCGGCACCTGCCCAGTCCTCGACAAATTACTGTATTCTCTCGGTATTTATGGACGCAGCAGTATTTCCTTTGTCTCGCACCGTATGATTCATATCGTGTACGGGACGGAACTTTATTAAAAATATTGCTGCGGGTAGAGAATGAAACTTTTAAATGAGTTATGGCGAGGTATGCCAATTAAAAATACAAAACATGGATTCAGTGTAAGGGGGTGTTTTAAATTATGGCGCTAGTGGCAAAATTTAGCCGGTAATGAGTTTCGTATTTTATGAGTGTTGCTCGCGATGAGAATATATCGTTAATTATATGAGATATCATCGTTTTATCGCTAACTATTATATGAAAGTCTTAATAATAATTAATATAATAATTTTTAAGGTAATTAATATTTATTTTAAATAATTTTCATTATTATCTGACAAAACAAAAGTCGTGATTATTTTCTTAACTTTTTAAAATATTGCGCAAGTCAGTTTCGCTCTATATATAATATAATATTTTTTTTACCTTATATTATAATAATGTTTAATACTGATTTACAATGATAAATCAGCACTGGTTACAAAAACTGACTTAAAAATTATTCAAAGAGTTTTACGTAGGATCGCTAGATGTCTAGCGTACGAAATTCAGATATATAATAGTTATTTTTTTGATAAATTGAATTTGAATGTTGTATTATTGCATAAACAGCATTATTATCTTTTGACTTGGATATTATTTATTTAATCAAGTATAAGAATAGAAACGGGCGTCGGTAAATCTGTGTGTTTCGCTTTGATTCTAGTTTAATTCGCTCTAAGCGTTTCGTTTTCGAACACGTAATCCCAACGAATTAAATAAATCTCAGTCGAATAAGAAGTAATCTCGCAATTTTAAATTTAAATATTAATGACTTCATCGCTGACGTTAATTTGATTCTTTCCGTGTTTCTTTTCACAGAGCGAAGCTTTGTGGATAAGATCCCGGTCCCGAGATATAATAGAACCAAATTTGGCGTAAAGATGGGCGAGTTTGATTTCGTTTCTATGCAAAGCAGATTGTAAGAATATATCTACGAAGGGATTTGTGTGGATTTACGCCTGAAAAATATATTTCTTAATATTATGTAATAGACTCTATTTATATATTATTAAAAATATTATTATTTCCAGACCAATAATATATTTTCTATAGAATTTAGGTAATATTTGGTCAACTATAATAATAAATCCACGAAATTGTAATCATGTATAATATATCCAATTATATTTATTGCTATTTTCCTATACATACATTATTCATGTTGAGTTTGATAATTTAATAGATTTTTGAAATGCAAAAAATGACAATAAATGTTGCTAGTCACTGCAACACTACACTTTTCTAATTTGTTGACGTTTGTGATACTGATTTTTATTTGCTGTATATATACATTCTATTAGATATATATTACCAAGTTTTAATTTGTATTTAACTAACTAAAATATTAAGTTTATGCAAGTGTTTTAAATAAAAAATGTAGAGCAAATCATTTTTCGATATGATATTGGAGATGGAATTTAATATAAATGGGTCAATCATATAAGTTCTAAAAATTATAATAAATTTATTATTAGGATATAATATAAAAATATCCATAAAGAAAATTCGAATTAAGGCCTAACTTTCACATTCTCTTAGGATCGTTTTTACAATTGTAATGTGCAATCAGATCCTTTCATTTTATTTCCGTTAAAATGTTTTTAAAGATATTCGTGTAATTTATAAATTGAAAACTATTTTTTTTCTCATTGACGCTTCATATGTCTCGAAGACCATTATTACTCTCTTTTTCTGCGACCATTTTGTAATCTCTGCTATAAAGCCTGTCTTATACATATATTTTATGTACAGCATGTTGAGCGAAAACTTTATTTGCATTCGCTCAGAATTTTTTTCTTCAATAAACTCAATCAATCTCATATATACATATGTGCATATAATAAAAAAATAAAATATTGCGTCTTTATAAATATGAAAATTTATAAAAAAATATATTAACTATTTAAACAATGAAAAATATTATTCTTAAGAATATTTGTTGAATTAGTTTTTGCTATTTGTACCTAATTAATAAGATTTATCCTAAAGTGGAAATATATATTCCATTATTTATATGTGTAGTGTATCTCGATTAATCGGCGTAATGGAGGAAAAGTGTGCGGATGGATGGCAACACGGAAAATCCATTACTTATATTTTGTTTTTATAAACAAGTGCAATATATTTTTAGAGAATAAACACATATTTATCAATGATAATCATATCATATTTATAATTTCAGTAATTCGTTATAAATATTTTCGCAAATAATGTTGAAAATGTATCCTCAGTTAAATATCTTAAACTCGCAATTCGAATAAGAAAATTTAAAAAAATTAAATCATTTTTATAACCACATTCGTCAAGGTGTGATACGCACCCCAAAAAGGCAAATACCAGGGTGGTAGTGACGCAGGGGAAACTTATTTTCAGGAATATGCAAAACATCATTGCGCCCGCACACACCACAATGATCATTTGCATATGAATTAAGATTTAAAAATATTCATACACATTATTTTTCCGCCTCCGTCAAACGAAAACATTTTGCTAACGAATTCACAGAAGCAATTTAAAAACTCGGGCTAACAATAAAACTGGGGGTCGGTAAGGGGGCGTGATGATGTAAATGGACAAATGTATAGTGGATGTAGATGGTATCACTATTCCATTTTGAATGTGCTTAGCTCACCGGACACGGCCTTCTCCGCGGGACAAGCTCTGTGATTATAATTATCCTGTATTTGCATATGGCACTTGCGTGCAGCCTGGGTTCCTCTCTCTCCCTGTTTACTCGATTTGCATGCAAAATATATTTTTATGCGCTGGCTGCGGTGGCACCTGCCCACCTTGTTATTAATTATTGCAAAAAAGAGATGCACCCCGGAGATAAAATATAAAATATATAAGAAAAACTAAGGGCGCCAAACAAATTGTTCAAGTAAAATAAGGCAGCACAAATTTATTAAGTCATATTCATACATTTGTAACTCTGCAAATTGGATTTTAAAATTGTTATTACAAATTTTATATTATACAAATATTTTAATCTATTTTGTATACAAAGTTTTAATGTTTTAAAATATATTTTACCCATCTCTCAACATGTTTTTATATTTGTTTAATGATTCTATATATAGTATTATTATTAAAAATATATTATAATGTGTTATGAGCAAAGATGGCACGGCTGCCTTCACAAGGGAAAACTGGACCCCAACTTTTTGATTTTTCTCGAATTACTCTTTTATTATAAATCCTACATGTCTAAAGAATAAATAATTAAAAAGTCTAAAGAATAAATATTATAAATTATTATTGACCTTTATTTTCCGCAATTGCGAAAAAAAACCAACAATATTTGCTTCTGTTGCCACAGGCGCGATGTTTTTAATAGCTCGCGCCCGGTATATTGATTAGTCGGTCATATTGATTAGTAGAAAAATCCAAAATATTGACCAAATTATAAAGCATATCATGAATAACTATTTTTTTCTTAAAATAACCTATTTTTTAAAAAAAAAGTCAAGATATTGAAGAAGAGTTCATCAATATCTTACATTAAAATGTTTGGGGTCTATTTTACCATTATAAAAAGACCCCCTTCAGACGACGTGTTTGTTTTTGTGTTTGAACAAATTTGGATGCTAAAATTTGGATACATCATAAAGGAGTCATTTTAAAAAGTCTCAAAGGAAACAAAAAAAATCATTGAAATATGTACAAATATTTATAAATTATTTTAGGAATCAAGAACTAATTAACAATTATGAAAATATTAATATTTTATTATGATTAACAAAGCTAAGTTTTACATAATAAAATAATTGACGTATTAAAAACTACTGGGTTGATGATAAAAATGGGAAGATAAGATTGGTGAGATGCTTTGTTTTTCCATCCTTCTGTATGGAGTAAAGGCAAGGACGCTCACAGAAAATGTAATTAAACGCTTAGAAGCTTTCAAAATGCACAGATGCATGCTTCGTATCAGTTGTATTGTAAGGAAGTAGCAAGGGATAATTAATAAATAAGGAACTAGAGATTATAAAAATCATTAAAATACGAATCACATATTTTGGTCATATAATTAAATTATCTTAAAGAAAAGAAGGAAAAAAATACTCTTTTATAAATATATCAAATGTAACTAATAAAACCATGGTACTTTATTTAATCTTCTAAATGATAATAATCAACTAAATATATAAGAAAAAAATGTTTATTAAAACCAATATGCCGTGAAAACGATGGTCCAGTTGTATTTTTGGTTGAAATAATTTGCTACGTCCTACCTTATGTATAATTTCATTAAATTTTGTTTATTGCGTTTAATGTTGTAATCCTGACCAAATATTTCCCGTGAAATGTAAATGGCGCCATGAAGGCATTATTAAAATTTATCAGATGCTATTAAAGGTTCATCCTTGCATGAAATATATTTTTTGCTCTTATTATTAAATTCTAAAAACGAGTTCGTACGGTTTCGGGTATTTTTTAATACTTGATAGATTAAATTTTTATCAAAACAGAATCATTTCACGGGGAAAAGATGTTTCGGAATTATTATATTATTTAAACATTGGCATATACATACTATGTTTGTGGATAATTCTCAAACAACAAGATCTTTCAGGATTAATATAACGGTATTAGCATATTGACGTGTTTAAATAATCTGTCCCGCAATACTATCAGCATTGGAATTACATAATGGATATTAAAATGCAAAACTCACGAGAACGGACACATGACACGCAAGTATGTACAAATCGTTTTAATAGAGTGGATTAGTTATATGAACCGTTTATGTTGTTTTCTAAATAATTATCTGTTTAGTGCAAATATATCGTATATATATGTATGTGTATAGTATCAACATACAAACACATCAGTAGTTTGAAAAGACGCTCAAAGCATAAAAAAATCATGAAAATATTTTATACACCCCATTAAGGAATCATATTACTCCGTAATCTGCTTTGTTTATAAATTCGGTACGTAATGCCCGTATTTCAGCTAAAAGCAATTTTTTGTGTATGTTAGTACATTTTTTTGTGCACACAACTTGTTTAATGATATACAAACTGGTTATAAGCAATGGTATTTAATAGTAAGTTTGTCTTTATAATTGGCATGTATTATCAAATTTAATTTTAGTCTCAAACTATTTTAATTATAAGCAGAGAATTGATGTACCAACGTGTGCTAAATAATATCTAAATTAAATACAAAAATAACTAAGGATATCAACAGAACAACTACAACTCAATATCAACAGACCGACACAACTTACACCAAAAACTTTGAAGGTATATGATTTTACATATTGTTACACTTAAACTTTAAATAATATTAAAATTATAATAATGTAATATTTAAATGTTATTTCTAAAAAAATATATTTTATCTAGAATGGGAAAAGTTTTAGTGAAAATCTGATTACAAATAAAACAATAATAAGGAACTAATTAATTATTTTTCACTTAATTCTCGATTTTACATATTCTATTTTATTTAATGAGAAGATCTCGAACGTTGTTTGAAAGTATTTCCTTAATATACAGGTATATTTCTAAATTTAAATCTGCGGACGTTTTAACTGAATACCTTGATATTTGTAATTATGTTCTAAACATATATTACAATTAATTTAAAAAATAGTATTACTAGTAAAATGATCTCTCCCGAGTAGATAGGATCGAACGTTTGTGTTGTCACAATCTTAGTTATATTAATATAACCAGACGAATATGTTATTATATCATTTAATTATAAGTTATCACTAGATAGCTACAACTATGTTTAATATTTTTAGTTATTTTAATATACCATTTGCATAAAAATCTTTTGATTTGGGTGAGAATTAAATGTCTCTATGTCTGTTTTCATCATTTCCACATCTTAGACATTCTTAAATTTTTTGTTGGATAAAAAGTGCTGTATTGGTCTAGATTAATGGTTATTCGATGAAACAAGATCGGAAGAATTTGATGGATGAATAGTTATATTCCATTAGTTTATGCAGAGTAATTTTAGCTATATCTCTATTGAATATTCTGGGTAATTTTTACAACTTGTGTCTTTTAATTGTTCCAACTTATTACAGTAGAATTGTGCTGTTATTGTCTGGCCATATTTGAGAATTTTATTATGAATAATTCCTTCACAATCCTACAATACAGACAAAAGGACCTTTTTGACTGTTAAGTTCAGTTACGGCTTTCCCGGTGGTATCTACCATTTAGAAAGCCACAGTTTTTACGACAATAATTCTAATATATAATCCACTTCTCATCCCCTGTCAAAAGATATCGAAAAAATGTTAAATTTTCCTCTAATTTATACGATCAATTCATGGCACATACATCCACAGACCCTATTAATGATTTTTGCCTTTTATTTTTAAATATTCTTGCACATTAGTCCGAGAGTATTTGAGTGTATCTGCTATTTGTATAATAGATTTAGTAGAATTTGCTTCAACTTCAATCCGTAACTCTTAATTTTTCACTGTCACTACCCTCTCATTTTGAAGTATATTTTTTAAGTCAAAGTTTCCAAATATAACCATATCTGATACTGCCAAATAGTCACTATGTCCCTGTAAATATCATTTTATCGTCCCGTTGAATTAGTTTTTAATGAAATTAGTATAATATGCATTTTCGTAAAAAATGCATATGTGCACAAATCCTTTAATTTGAAAGAGGCCACAAAATAAGTGCATTTTTTAAAGTTATGCTTTAAATATTCATCAAAAAAATAAACATCAAAAGTATAAACCGATTGACAAACAAAACACAACTGTCCATTGATGGATGTCAAAAAAAAATATTTTCTTCGGGTGTCTCTTATAATTAACATATACATATAGCAATGTGTATATATGTATAATAAAATTATATTTATACGCACCAATTAAATAGAGCTGGCTGCGAAATTTCACAACAGAGACACCACTGAATAAATCAGTACATAAATATTAATTGGGCCCATATTCAATTAGCGACGCCATTCAAGGGAAGCCTTAATTTATTTAAGGGGTGAATCTGTATTCTCAGGAAATAGTTTCCGGGGAATTCATAATACATATGTGGACACAAGTTTGTCAATACAATTTGGCTCGGTAAGCATAGGCTCTGCAGATAAATTGTTTAATTTGTCGTACGGCGTTATATAATAAATAGTCCCATAAATTACAAGTTTCCCGAATGCAAGCCGATTGTGCGATCAGGCTATAAATTAGACCCGCAAGAATAATTTTCGATAAACACTTTCCTTTCTCGGCGGTGCTAGAGAGAGGGAGCGAGAGAACTAGACGGTAGAGAAAGAGGACATTAATCAAAAGATATAACGCGAGAGGATCCATTGGATATATCTGCCTCGGGTTTCTTTAAGCCGAATCCACTAAAATAACCGAAGTGCGATATACATACATACATCATTTTTTTGCTGAAAGTATTATGATGGAAAAAAGCAGATCTTTACTGAAAATTAAAAATAAAGACTGTAAAGAGATTATTTTTATTCTTGCGCTACATGCCAAGCTGAATGAAAATAAAACGAAATTAATCTGAATCTAAATATATTTTTCATATGAAATAATTTCGTTTGTAATATCAGCTGTTCATAATTTTGTTGCTAAGATGAAATAATTCCGAGATAAATCTTTCAGCAATTTACCAGCTCCACCATGAAAATGTCGCTCATTAAAAATAATCTCTACTCATTTCTATTAATATGTACGCAAATAACTACAGTATGGGCAAGAAATCTCTAATTTGGGATATGCTAATGAAAGAAAATTAATAGCGAAGAAGATATGACCGAGCTACATTAAACTATAGAATGTGAATGTAAGAAACTAAGACTTAAAATCAATATGTTTAAAACCAATCTGTAATCGATAGAAGCGATTTAGATTATTTATATTTTAGATCTGCAGAGGGTTGAAGAATTTATTGAATGGTTATTTGTTTATTTATTTTACTTATTTATTCGAATACGATGGATGGATGCCATAACAGAAAGGTTCTAAAGCGCCATTCATCCATATAAAATCCGACCAAGATTCTATATATATTTTAAAGACTCTAAAGATGCAACGGGAATGAGTCTCTCACACTAATATTCTCTCCAGTGTCAAACCACGACACTGATTAATTTTAATATTATTTCCGTTAGATTGAAATTTATATTATTTGATTTATAAATATTTATTCAAAGCAGTAAAGATGACATTAAATTACTTAATTCCAACGCGTCAAACTACTCACATAAATAAATATAAATAACGAAAACGGCGAGCCAGAAATAAAAAAAGTTGAATTAGAATGGCTAAGCAATAAATACAGTGTCAAAACGTTCAACGATCTAAAAAACTAGTGCTTAGAAAAAAAAGCAGGTTTGGTGCAGAGTAAGATATATTCCATTATTACATACTTCGTAAAAACCGGCATGTTGTAGAAAAAATAGACGTAGGATTTAGGAATCTCACTAAATAAAAGATGGAAAAGTAGCATGGAATAGCTGCTCGTATTTGGTAACACATATGGAAGAAGAGGAACGCGCAGGATACCGAGAAATCTCGAAAACATTAAACGAAATTCTTTATTTCTCGAGTTTACTAAAAACAGAATTCTCCTGAATTAACAATCTCTAGGATAATTGGTCAAGATCCTCAGACTCGAAGATACCGAATTATAAAGAAGAACTAAATAACTATATTCATTGTAATATATATATTTATATATACATACTTTTCAAATATTATTATGTATGTAGGATATAATTTTAAGTTTTTCTGTAGAAATTTAGAATTCCATATAGCGTGACTGGAAGAATTACCCGGAAGCGGCGGGGGTTGTGTGTAAATTGTTTATGAGTCCTCTTTACATCCGGCCCGATTACAACCGGAGCTCGCATCGCCGACTTGTTCGGCAACCCTGAATTGCGTAAGTGGTTTAGATTGGATCTCAATCCGGAAGTGCATGCCCATTATGGCTTGATACAGTGGTTACACGAGGATATAAATTTTCAGTCAAAACACGGGGTTGTACAATATTGAAAATATGAAGGAGCCGCAGGAAAAAAATATTTATAAAATCATTGTATATTTTTTTTAATGTATAAAATAAATTGTATCAATTAGTTTTATTTGCAAAAAAAATATTTAACTGTTGTAGTTGAGTATGTGATTACCACCTGGCCTTTGTGAATATTGAAAGCAGGAGCGTATATTTAATAAAGCATGACACACATACTATAATAAAAATATTTAATCCTGTCTAGAGGAATCCACCTGTTGGAATTTTTAAATTAAAAACAGGTTTGTTATACAAAAATATGCGAAATTTCATAATAGCCTGTATTGGTACACTTTAACGTATTTGAACATTTATAGCTATACTGAATGCTAACTTTATTATTGGTTGTCAAAAAGATTTCATGTGCTTTGTGTGGCGGTCAAATTTTTACTTGTTGAAAAAAATGGAAATTTATTTTTTAGCCATATATACGGCTGATAAAATGTCTTAGATTCCATTCCCTTATTCCAAAAAATAAAAATAAATTAATAGAACTACCTTTTGTTAACATTGAGGAGAGGAAAATCTGAATCACGAATGGTGCTAAATGGTTGCTTGTAGGTAACATGCATATATTTCGATAATTCAAGTTAACCGCGACAGAGCTGTTAGTAGTTGGATAGGTGTCCGACCATGAATTTAGGGAATTATTTATAATACTTGCGAGGGGGTATGTAAGAGGAAGACACCCATTACCTCTGCATGTTTTATAAAATAATATTTATGTGGGTAGTTTGGCGCGTTGGAATTAATTAATTAAATGCCATCTATCCCGCGATTAATTATTATTTATAAAACAAATAATATTAATTTCAATCCAACCGAAATAATATTAAAAGAAAAATAAATAACCCGTGTAGTCATTCGACACTTGGGGGAATATTAGTGAGAGACCCATTCCCGTTGCATCTTTAGATTCTTTAGAATGTTTATTAAATCTTTATCAAATCTTTATATTGATGAATGGCACTTTGGAATCTTTCTCTTTGGCATTCATCCATTGTAGTAAAATAAAATAAATATATAAATAATAATTCAAATTCTTCATATTATTATCAAAATTATTTTTACAAATTATAAATTAAAATTTTTGCATCTTATATTTTATAAATTATTGAAAAAATTAGAATATTACTAGCATTGATTCATTCTAACGAATAGCTGAATGTATTATAAAGAATGATAAACGATGTTTGGTCTTTATGTATAGATAACCACAAATTGGTAATGTCCGTAAACGACAATCAAAGCAGCGCGGCCTGTAATTAAGTTTAATTATACTGAAACATTTCAGACGGTGGTGGTTTGGTACATAATAAATGTTTATCGCAGGGTAGTTGAAGCACGCTTTATCTAGGGGCCCCGACCAAAGTATTTCCTCTCTGGCCAAATGAAAATGTTGAGCGTGACTCTTCACCAGTGACTTTAGATCAGCACTCGATAGCAGCTATGAAGCTTGTTGGACATTAGGGTGCCAACGTTTTCCGGACTCTGATTTATGAACAGGCATACCATTGCGCCCGTGAGGATGAGAGATCGCAGATAGGAGATCCAAAAACGTATTAAATGACCCCTAACTGACGTAACTTTATATTTCATATCGCTAAGCAGCGTGACAGATCTTAAGTTGGAAAATATTAACTAATAATATTATTAAATGTTATGATATATTCAGCTTTAGTTTGCACTTCAGAATGCAACTAGGTCATATTCGTCCTTGTTAAATAATGCATTCGAGAAACACTCTACACATCCATGAATCATGCGCGGAACACAAGACGATTAATATTAATGTTTTAAATTTTTTAAAACGCTGTAATGTATGCAGGTTCTCCCGGGATATGGTAAACACAAGGGTCGGGAGGTAATGGCAGCCTTGACCTATTTACCTAGAGTCAATACAATAAATTGTACCAAGAATTGTTTTTTGGGGATATCATTTTTAATATACATATTAAATACTTAAAATTCATTATTATTTAATTCGCAGTAAATCAAAATTATTTATATCAATTATTAATTTATGTTTTTTAGAATAATTTTCTTATTTATGAATTTTCCATATTGCTTAAAAATTTAGCTAGTGAAAATATAGCCACTATTAATTCGTACAATGCTTCGAAATACTGCTAATTCAGAGATTGATGTATTTTCATATAAAGCTAATATATGCGTTGGAAAAAAACGCATATTATTTCCATCTTTTGTAAAAATATATCTTTACAAAGGTACTGTATAGAAGTATATATTTATATAAATTAAACCTTGAATAAATGTAATTTTGCGTAGCCCTTAAGTCTTTCACGTTTTACCTCGGTGTCCCAAGGTATATCTACCGACAGGAGCGTCCGTCCCGAAGCTGTTTTACGATTCTGAAGGAATAATGAAAGGTCTGTAGGAAGGCCAAGCCTTGCGCGGATGATGACGGAGCCACAATAAAACTTACGCCCGCTAACCTGCGAATAAAGGCCGAAATAAAATGGGCTATAAAACCAGTTCTAGGGCGCCAACCCCGACGCCAGATATCTCCGTCTATATAATCCTAATTCGTCATAAAAATGGGGGAAAACGCGGTTTCGGATACACGTCTTATATATATATATTTAAAAATTTATAATACTGAATAATTAGTATTTTAGATTTCACAGTAAATTACGAAATAACAGTGACACTAACAAATAATGAATTGTGTCGGTATTTGGTCCAGCAAGTTCTCGAGTTTTGCTATTATATTGAAAGGTTATAAAAATCGATAAAAAATACTTCCCTGAAAAGTAATATTAAATTAAATGTTAGTAGTAACTAGCATTATTGTATGTATTTTTATTAAACTAATGAATAGAGGCAATTGAAGCATTATAATTAATCAAGAATACTCATGAGGAGATCTAAAAAGTCAAATCAGATTTTCGTCAAACAATCTAAATACGTAGTATGCTTAGGATTTACAGTCCAGGAATATCCTTGATATAAAATAATATTTAAAAGGTACAATTTGCGTTTTCCATAATATGACGACGATAGTTTTCAATTGCGTACCTTTAGGGCATCTTTCTCATCTCGACACGAAGTTGATCCGTTTTTACAGCGTATTTAAACTGGGGATAATAACATTTTGTTGATGTCAATCTGCACTTGATATGAAAAAATGTTTTCTTTTAGAAAAGTACGTTTCAATCCCATCAATTACAACAAAGAAGTTGCTTTTTCGTACATTTAATTACTAAAGTATTAATATATACCGTCCGTATAATGGGGTCTTCATTATCCTGGAATATTTGAAACCTGACTTATTAAATCGCTCAAAGATGAGACTATTATATAATGCGAAGAAGTCGATTATTTGAATATTAGATACTTTTTTCAATTATTTTTTTTTCTTCAATTAATCTAAAATTTTCAAACCGTAATAAACAAGTAATAATATTATGCTATTGTGCGAGATATCAGATCGTGCATTGTCGTAAAGCTAGATTAAAGCCTTTCTTGCTGCATTTCTACGAAAGCTTTTAGTAATTATTTAATCACATTGATGATTGATGTCATTAAATATACATTGTCAGGTATATTTTTTGAAATAAATCATTAATTATGTATTTTGAATGTGGTAAGTATTTAACTTTGTTTTATTTTCTTAAGATAAGTCAAAAATTGTGAAATAAGCAGCTATTCCCTCTTGCATTGTAATTTTTTTTGTGCATAACTTCTGTTTGCTATTATGAAATAAAGAAAAATTACGCTTTTTTAATGCACTCACCTTCAAAAGTTATTACACAATAGAATATAATATTACCCAAACGCAGACAGAATTTTCATTTTAAATGCATATATATTTATATTTTAATTAGAGTAAATAAAAATCGTAATTATTTTCCCCATCAAACTAATATTTATCTATTAGGGTTTTACATAACTTGTTCTCGATCGTTACCAGCTAGGAGTTAGAAACGGAGTACGTAAGTGGTACTATATGTTTCCCAGGGATGGATTGGTGTATCTCTGCTGCGGGATCTCTAAACAAACCAGAACATTGCGAAATAAAATCTGCACCCTCATGAAATTATTTATGGTTACTTAGCTAGAGCCAGTTTTACTATCGTCTATTGGGTTAATAGAAATCGGTGGAAGGTGGAAATTTACGTCGACACAACACCGCTAATTAATGGCGGGCTCGGGGCACGGTAAATTAAAATTAGAATAAAAGTTGGGTGTGGGAGTTTCACGCATTTATTTATGCCTTCTTCAGATATATTTAATCGCTCGGTATAATCCTCCAAATTCCGGCAGTATGGGGATCGACAGTGGAGCGGTTAATACACTTTACAGAGAGGCAACTAAAGTACGTGCGAGGATTTTTAGCGGGAGATTTAAACCGAAATAAGCAATGAACTTTGGGGAGCAAGTGCGGCTCATTAGGAACGCGCCACTCGTCACTGGTTGGGCTTGCTCGGGATTTGCCTCTGCTACCCGGTATTCGTGACTGCGATATGTTTTCATGTATATACAATTCATCCGAAAACCGTGGGATGAATTGTATATACATATGCTATACGCTATTCGCAAGCAACAGTAGTTGATGAACTAATATTTGATTATCCCTGGATCAAATATTATTATTTTCATAAATAGCTCTACGACTTGTGTGGGTTTGGCTCTTAGATTTCAAGACAATTTGATTTCTTTTTAGGTGGGATGATAAACAAACACCCACTCGACTGTCGATTATATAAGCACCAATTGCCTTCAGCTTCAGGTAAAGCAATCGTAATAGAAGTATTGCTCTAAATAATCTATATTATTGACATATTGCCTATATTTAAATATCTTTTGAAAATATATTTAAATTTGTTAAAAATCACATTTTTAAGTTAAATTATTATATACAGTAATATCCTGGTTATCCGTGTGTATTATACTTGTTAAATTAAAATCGCTAAAAATTAAAGATTCGTAAAGGGGAAATCTAAAACGAAACTTCTAAAAAAATTGAAAATCTACTCAATAATAGGAAAACTGTTTCAATGTATTTAAGTATCGAATTTTGTTTTCTGTGTACAAAATACATATTAATAAAGAAAACATAATGTAGTATTGACTATTATTCAACAGTCGATGCGCAAAAATCTCGTAATAAACAATATAAATAAAATCGATTACACCATTCAAGAAAATTCCAAATATTCCGCATACTTTATTAAGTACATCAACTCTTTATGTTAATATAACGAGTAAGAAAAAGCGTTCACCGAAATTAAACAAAGTTGAAGATAAATTTATTAGTTTTAAATTAATTAACAATTTATTATATCTTATGAAATATTGTGTTGTTATAATGTCGGTAATTTATATAAATATATTTTTTAATGAACGCATAAGCCGATAATTTAATATATAAAATTATACAGAATAATATGGCAAATACAGCAAAATTGTAAAATTTTCATTAATGTAATTTTGAAATATTTTTGTAATTAGGTATATGTATAGATTTTTTTATAATGAAAGAATATATCTTATTATTACACTTTAAGTTATTTTAGTTAAAATAGAAAATAAGTTACATATTTTGGAAGAATTCATGATTTTGACCACTGTGTGACATAGCGGCAGAATGCATGAGAAGGACAATGGAGTTTGATGAGGCTAGAGCTCTACACTATTGCGCATATGATGGTTAAATATATATATTGTTTTAAATCAATACTATTAAAGTCTTGACATTTATTAAAGTCGATAACATGTGTAAATGAAATCTCCTATGCTGTGAATATTACATTTGTGAATAATATATTCATTGAATTTGAAAAGAAAAGTTTCATAATTCGAATTATTTTATATAGTTGATAATTTAATTATAATCATTAAGTTACTGTTTCACGAATTTTATCCAATAATTATGAATGTAATAGAATTAATAATAAAAATCGGAAAATCGCTGAACAAACTACGACGATGTCGAAATAATGGCACGAAAATCTCAAAATTTCATCTCGGCCCGTCCTAGCACAGCATACAGAACCATTTTCTGAATTACAATCCTCAAAGTTTGAATGTAAATTCGAGATCTACTGGGCCATAGAGTTATCATTTTCATCTCGATTTCGTTGACCTGACTTGCGACAATAATTTCATGAAATTTTCGCAATTTTGAAAATGTTTGAATGCAGTTCGACACAAAACTTCTAAATTAGTTTAGATATATAAAAAAAAGTTAAAAATCGGAAATTCGCTGAACAAACTACGACGATGTCGAAATAATGGCACGAAAATCTCAAAATTTCATCTCGGCCCGTCCTAGCACAGCCCACAGAACCATTTTTCGATTTCCAACAGTCAAAATTTGAATGTAAATTCGAGATCTACCCGCCCATCAAGTTATCATTTTTATCATGATTTCGTTTTACAAATTGTTTAAACATTTTTCTATAAGCGAGAATATTCCCAATACTCTTGGCAAATTATAAATCCCTTTTGGGTTAAAACAGTTGTTAGTTGGGTTAAAACATTTCACCATTTTGTTGACTCTTTTATTCATTGGATATTGGCTATTGTGATATAGAATTTTGGATTCTGAAGAAACGAGCGAAATTATTACATATATTAATATTTTATTTTTGGAAATCAAATAAAACAAATAATTTCTGAAAAAATATAGTAATAGTTTAATTTAGTAGACCGCGTAAAAAAAGAGTTATAGAGAGAGTTAAAGGAGGACACTAATCATGAAGCGGGCTTTATATATTTATATGGATATTATACTTGAGATTAGGATTGCTTTTATATATATGTTATTGATGGAAAATATCATTTGATTATAAAATTTAAAATATTATGAATGAAGAGTATTTAGGTATTTAAAATTCATGAATCGATTCTGTTATCGATATTAGATTAAATCGTTTTTGAGTATATATTGTATATCTCTTCCACATAATTCAGAAGGTTATATAACTGTCTAAATTTTTGGGTGAGAAATAAAATAAATTTATATTTTTTTGATTTCGGGTTTCCGGGCTTTTATATTCTCGTAGCCGGACGTGAAAGTTGAATGTTTTCATAGTAAGATTTATAGTGCGGTGCAGGAGGATGAGGGTTAGATCCTCCGGGACCATATTTATTACTCAAACAACTCTGAGTCGAGCAACTTAATCAAAACGGCCGGTGTAACAGGTCGAAAAAAGTTTCATACGGGTCGTCGTCGTCGTAGTCGTCATCTTTTGCTTCCTCCACACTCTCATACGTAGATATCTTGCGATGCTCAAAATATTTCTTTTGGCAAGATATGTGATTCCCTTGACTGAAAAATAGAAAGCATTACTCAAGGCGATATGAAGTTATGTCGTATATTTTTAATATGACAGTGGAAACGTACCCGAATTTCACATATTAGATTTTTCTATGATAAACGCGGGAAAATATGTAATATGAATATTTTTTTCAAGGGAAAACAAATATTTTCATTGCTTCGCGATTCACGAAATGTTTCTTCAGGGAATTTAAATAATCTTTTAAATATTTGGTATCATATGTATCATATATACAACATATATGCAAGTATTTTATGCATATTGAATATTTTTTAATATATTCGGCACATTAAAACAAACAATATCATTTGATTGTAAGCTGAAAGTTTTTCGATCAAGTCTATGTTAATCAAAGTTAACCCTCAAGCGTGTGGATTATTATTCAGTTTGGGGCTTTAAGGTTGTTCTAAGGGAGCTACCTGTTTAAATTATTAAACAACAACAGAAATTAAATTGTCTGTTTTGACAGTAAACATCTCCTATATTGCGCGTTATTTAGATCCGGATTTTAATGACGTCGAGGCCATACACATTTGAACGCCTCTCATGTGGCCACTTTATTTTGCAGTTTTACTGTGACAATAATGTTCCGTATGAAAGCAGAAACTGAAATTGGATCAATCGGAATGGATGAAAAATCGAACTTTAACACGACAGTTAACATTATATTGTCGAATAAATTTCAAAGCTTCTCAATACTCTGAATTTAATAGAAATATTTATAAAAAAAATATTAATTGATTTAAAAATTTTAAGGAAAATAGATATTTTGTGTTAATGGTAAGTAACAGGTTTTTTGAAACAGGTGCAGTACATGATGGATTACTTTCCACTTTAGCTAAATTAGCGACTGAGTTCATTATTGAATTCTTTCCCTTTCATTGTCAGTTTACTAGATTTTCGCTTGTTTCTTCTAGTTTTTCATTGATCTCCTTCTTTGATCTTTCATTGATCGTCTTCATAGTGAGTTCCATAACAATATTTTTAACAAGTAAATTTTAATGTTAGCTTCCAAATTAAATTATTTGACAAACAACAATACAGAACGCCTACCCCTTTTTCATATTCATTGCCCAAGTTATCATTATTAGAACTCTTATTACTCTTTATTAGAATCTTTTATTATTAATTTTAAATAAGCTTCTAATAATTTTTAAATTATTAGTTATAATTTAAACTTATTCTGTCTTTGGGCCATAACTGCTGGCCTTCAGAGTGGAAAAGGTTAATATGTAATGAGAATTTCTCAAGACAAAGCCCAACATTCTTTAAGCTCTAATTATTAGATGTGCGCAAGTTCATCAGATTGATTTAAATACAGCCATCACTACAAATGGTGCCCCTTCAATGGATGGAAAAAATGTTAGAGCTGTAAATTTAATTCTCGAACACATAAAAGCCACAGAAAAAAGTCAAACTGATTTGGAAATGTTTATTTGCCATTGCTTTTTGCACCTCGAAAATTTATGGGCACGAGTATTGAATATGTCACATGTAATGCCAGTCGTTGTTTCGGTAGTTAATTCAATTAAAAATAATTCATTGAAGCATCGTAAGTTTCATGAATATCTTCGTGAACTAGAATCCGAATACAGCGATCTACTTTTTTATGCTAAAATTCGATGACTGAGTCGTGGAAACTGTTTATTAAGATTTTAGAAATTGAGGGATGAGATTCAGATTTTTATGAATAAAAGTGGCAATAATATATCTCAATTTTATGATGATCTATGGCTTCTAGATTTATGTTTTCTAACAGATATAACAATAAAATTAAAGGAATTAAATCGCAAGCTACAAGGTGAAAATAAATTGATTACAGAATGTTATCAAGATATAAAAGTTTTTATATCAAAACTCGAGCTTTATGAATATCAACTGCGATCCAACGATGCCGTCCATTTCCAATTATTAAATGACTTTAATAGTGCCAGTAAAAAAATTTCAAAATAGGCAAATGAAATCTCAAAGTTATGAGGAAATCTTCACCATTTAACGTAGAGGTGAAATTCACACCTGCAATTTTTCAAATGGAGTTAGTAGACCTCCAATCAAGCATCGAATTAAAAAGCATGTTTAGTGAAAATAAACTTGAATTTTATCAGAAATTTATCCTTGTGGATAAATTTCCAAAATTAAAATAGCTGGCAATGTGTATTACAGCTGCATTTGGGACCACATATTGCTGCGAGTCGTTTTTTTGTAAATTGAAAATAATAAAAACGAAAGGTCGCAACAGGCTGACCGATGAAAAATTGACCAATTAATTGCGATGTGCATCGAATAAATTACCAGTCGATATAAAAAAAAATTTCAAATAGTATAAAAACACAGATATTACATTAATTATTAAGTAAATAAAATGTTTGGTATTTCTATTTTATATATTTTTAATTTCCTTAAGGAAGGTACATATGTAAAAGCTATAGAGCTAGGAACATCTAACATACGTTTAATAACCACATTTCTTGAATTATGCATGTACATATTATGTATGTAAATTAATTTACTGAATAAAAATGTAAAAACTGAAAAAAAAAATATATTTCACCTCCTAAGTTAAAATGTATGTATGTGCAAACAGAAATATAAGTTTAAACTAAAATTCATAAAAAGCACATTTTGTTCAATACGGTTTCTGTATTCTTCTTCTATTAAAAAGGATTAATTTCTTTTGCAAAAGGGTTAATTTAATTTGCAAAAAGATTAATTTCATTTGCAAAAGGATGAATTTCATTTGCAAAGGGTGAAATTGACTTTAAAAGCTGTATAAAAGTAATATGTTACAGGCTTACAAAATAATAAATTTGAAAATAAATAATGACTTAAAATAATTGTATATCATAAAGCTCTAAATTTTAAAATCATAAAGGGTGGGTTGAATTATGGGGGGTAGGTTGAATTACATACGACATTAATTAATAAATTGTTTTTAATACGTTTAGCTTTTTATGCGGCCCAGCACAGGTTTAAAGTTTAAAAGTATATTGTTATTATTTTCTCAATAAATTTTATCCTACAATTCACTACAAAACTATTACAAAATGAGAATACCTGCTGACCCGAAATGTCTTCTTAATTCAAATTTTGGCTAATATTAACCCACGAACAAAAAAGGTCGCCGGCGCCTGTTCTAGACGATACTATCGAAATATCACGCATCGTCGGCGACCAATCTACATTCGTTCGATATAATTTTTATTCATGCTAAAATATTTTAATTTTATGACTGCTCATTTAAAAAAGAGCTATAGCGTGTTACCTAAACATAAAATTGTTTTATTTGATTATTTAATAAAATAATATTTATTGTCAAAGAAATTTTACTGCTAACGCTCGAACGAGGCAATCAAAATGATAATTCGGTCGACCTACATAAACGTGTTCCACGATTGTGCGTAAATTCTTAGGCTCCGTTCCGAAAGTATCGAAATACTGTAATTTGCATACGATGTCAATCATAACTGTAACTCAGAGTCTCATATCGCGCACACATGTGATTGGGGCGCAATCGACGCCGGCGTCATTTCCGTGTCTGGCTTGGCCCTCGTCTAACCCGTAGAGCGCCGCCGATAAATCACAATCCGGCCCGGTCTCATCCCACCGAGTGCGTGTCATACAGTTCGGTCACGCAATCTTCTGCTCGACCATCATTAAGCTGCTTCCACACCGGTGCGTACGCGGCACGCTATTTTTGGCAAAGCATCAATTTAGCGCCATATCTGCGCGTCGCAGGCACGGGCACTACACTTTATGGGCGGCCCTGTACACGCCGGCTAATATTTTATGATTTCCAAAAAAAGGGAACAGAGACGAAAAATAAATAGAGTCCAATTACCGGAACGGAATTTATTAAGAAACATAATTTTATCCCAATTTAAATGATTTAGTATATCATTATTTAAATTTTGACCCAGAAAAGACGTTCCTGTGTCTTCGCTGACGGATAATTTATTTTGCTTGGCCTTGCAGGGGTGAAACAATTCGAGATCGCTATCGACAAAGCTCGGACGTTCCGTCACTGGCAGGGCGGGACTGGTATTGTATTTATTTTGAATTAATTTAGAGATTCGTGGGGTGAGATGGGGCTTTGTATAGCGCGATGCCGTCTGTAATTACCACGTGTAGGTGATACCGAAGATAAGGGGAGTTGTAAGTGGAAGCAGGCGATAGGGTCTGAGTACAAGAGTCAGACCCCAAGAATGTGTGCAGAGCCCCCTTGTCAAAGCGGCTCTGCAAACAGATGAGCTCAAATGAGATTTCACTATTGCAATTCAAACTGAGTCTCTATGGTAAACGTACAATTCCACCATTATGCACCGACAATCGAAAAGTGAATGCATATTCGATTAAATTATTATTTTATCAGAAGTTTTCTGCGTTTATTGAGCTAATCTTATTATTAAGCTCTGTAAAAGTAATACGTTTACTATATATTAGTAACGCTAAAAAAATACTATCATTAAATATCTAAGAATATCGTTAAATAAGTCAAAAATGATGAATATTAATTACTTATATTAAAAACCATATATATAAGCAGTGTTATGGCTTGTAGGTAACATGCATATATTTCGATATTGCAAGTTAACCGCGACTGAGTTATAAGTTAGTAGTCGGATAGATGTCCGTCGAAAACTATGAATTCAAGGAATTCTTTATAACTCTGGCCATCTGGGTATTTAAGATGAAGACACTCACTACCTCCGCACGTTTTATAAAAAAATAATATTTATGTGGGTAGTTTGGCGCGTTGGAATTAATTAATTTAATGCCATCTATCCCGCTTTGAATAAATATTTATAAAACCAATAATATTTATTTCAATCCAACTGAAATAATACTAACAATTAACCTGTGTCGTTGTTCGACACTTGGGGGAATATTAGTTGCATCTTTATAGTCTTTTACCATAATCGATATGCAATGAACTTGTTTAATTATTTATATTTTTAAAAACATTTCCTATTTTATACAATGCGTAGTGTGTATGTCGAAGGTTTTTTTTAAATTCACCGTACTAAAATACATATGTAGATATAATAATTAGAATATAAAATTAAGCTTATTGTAATTTGACAAGATTAATTAAAGGAAAAAAAACATTTTCTTTATTTGCGTTACTTTAAAACCAGTTTGTCGCCGGCTGCCGGTTTACATAAACCGTCATGCTCAGTATCGTTTTGAAGCTCTGGTAGTTATCTTTCTGTTTTAATACATTTTTGGTCTATAATTAAAAATCTAACGCCTTTAAATTGAAGATACACATTTGCGTTATGTTATGCTAAATTTTCATGAAGGATTTAAATCAAATGAAGCTACACAGATCATTGCGTTATTTATGGAGACAATTTAAATCCTCTACAGTGCTATACATGGTTTAAAAGGTTCAAAAGTGGTGAAAGTAGTATAAAAAATAAAACTAAACTTAAATCCTGTAGAGTTCATTAACAACCATTTGTTTGGTGAAAATTGGGCAAATAAGTATTACCCACGGAGTGAAAAAAGTTAAAAGAATTTGAGATAGAAGTTCACAAATAATAACAAAAATAATTTCAAATTAATATTCTTCAGTTTTTGTTTAGATAAAACTTTTGACAACATAAAAAAATGTCATTTCTTTTCGCTCCACCTAATATATAAGCCCTGGTAAGGTTTTCAAAGTCATTATATTTTATTTTAATGTATGCATGTATTAAAAAATATTTATAAATACATTAGCAAAATTAAACAGCTAAAGCGCGATTTTATAGTAGATAAAAACTTAAATGGAGGACTGAAGTCATATCAAAGGACTGTAGATATAATAAACTCTTAATTTTTATTAACGCATTTACATCTTTGTAAGCTTGGCGTAATATAATTATGACTTACATACTTTCTAGATTTATTAAGGTCGATATTTGATTCTAAAGATGCCATAAAAATAAAAATTGAAATATCATACCCTTTCCACTTCATACCTAATTACACTTTTATTTTTCTTCACTCATAACTAGGGCTTGCATTGGCGGTTTACCGGTAATTACCGGAAATGATTTTATCGCGAATTAAGGACAGATACAGGCATATTGTCACGAAAGTTTATTGTAGATATGCCTGCGGAATAGGGTGTTTTGTTTTTCGACTCTGGTAACATTGGTACACAGTTTGTTACTGGTCACTGGTGTCACCTGTCATCACAATCGCGGTGACCGTATGCTCCACTGCAAGCTGCAGCTGATTTTAGTTGTTTTGGGACAGAAGGCAAAGAATATTCTAAGATCATTCGTATTCAGGTATATATTCTACTCTGTTTGCATATATTACATTCTTGTTTATATTCAATAAAACAAATTTGTGAATTATTGATTATTTAAATTACATTTTACAAGGATTTTTTGCTAACCTCAGTAAAACAAAATGTACAAACGTATAAGTACAATTCATGCCATTATTATTCAGATGAAACGTATTTAAAGTATTTACGTTTCAATCTAGAACGCCATTTTTAATAAAAGTAGCCACATACAGTTATACTTTAATCATCAAATCCACGACTATTTTTTTCATTTACCAATAAATAACCGGTAAACCGGTAATGGAAGAAATTATTTAGCGTTTACCGGTTATTGCAATTTGACGGTAAATTGCAAGCCCCACTCACAACTATGATTCTATAGAGTCCAATTTCGGGATATGTACATAATCTAATATAAAGTTTTATTTTTACTGTTTATAGAATTTATAGAATTTTTTTTAACTTATTATTTTATTAATTAGTTTTTTTTAATAAGTATATTTATTATTAATTATTATTTGCAAAAAATTAAAAAATATATATTATTTTAAAATAAATAAGTTAGAGTTATAATCCTTACATATGTAATGAATTTCTTGATATAACTGTATATTATGTAGAGAGTGCAAAATATTTTAGAAAGTTTCAAATAAACTTTCTGATATTTCTTACAGTATTAACAAACTGTTCCTTCAAAAGTACGACGATACGCGTATAGATTAAAATATATTACTTAAAATCATACGTTTACTTGATTAACACTTATAAAACTGAAATATGTATGTATGCGAATAATTTTTAATTAGTTCAGAAATAATTATGAGAAACCCGATTTCGGCCCCGGCTAGTCAGCGGTATCAGATTAACGCGTAAGACTTGTATGATGGAAATTAGACCAAGATGGGAGCAGATAAGAGGAGCAACGAAAGGATTAAGCCATCAGATAGGAACAACGTATTTACGTACAAAGGGTTCCAGACAAAGGGGGATCATGTCCTGACAGTGCCTAGCTAGATATGTCGAGCTCATATTGCGACTTGGCAACGAGTCGATCACCGCGGTCTCAATTTCGATGCTGATGATATTGAACAGGGCTCGGCAAATACAAAGGCATTCCGAGACTAAACGTCAATAAAAAGTAGAACAGCATTCTGACACAGAGGGGGTGAAGGGTGGTGTCGAGCGGAATGTTCATTTAGTCTCTGGAGTACATATATACGGGTAAATAGCAATACATTCGTTCAATCTCTCAGTTTACTATTAAAAAAAATATTTATAGAATTTTATTAAGATTTTCGTCGCTTCAGGGTTGTGCAAAAGTTTCAGATTCGTTCGGTTGCCAGGTTCTGCGAGCTGGATTTCTTGGAGAGACAGAGCTTTTTCGCCGCAGCCACGTTAAATACGGATAAGCCAGGGCTGTGCCGTAATTAAAACCGGCACGAGGCATGCAAATTAGCGTAATGATACATTTTCCGGTGTGAAATTGAAGTGGCTTGGATGTAATACGCAAAACAACTGTGTCTAAATCGCTCAAGCGCCAACCGTATGCTAATCTTTGTTGATTAATAGAAGAACAGCATTTAACCGTTTCAGTTTCAATTTGGCACCAATTAAGAGTTAAAATTAAAATAACATTAAAAAACGATGTTATTATTATGTCGTAGAAAATCTCTTGTAATTTTTGTTTAATTATGTTAAAAAAAGAGGTTGCCCTAAATAGAATTGCTGCTATTATTCAACAGGGAATAGGTTTGCTAATATTATATCTTGTTATAAAAGTTGGCCGTCTCGAAACCCTGCCAAAACTCGAGTTGTAAGTCTTCGCAGGGTAACGGCTTTACTCACATTTCTATGAGGATCGATCCATCAAAATCTCCCGATGGGATCAGCTTTTGGGTGTATCCGAAATTAACTTCATAAATTAACATAAATTTCAAAGGCGACTTTTATAAAGTTGGCTCGCAAATTTCTTCAGTATTATCCCGTTCCGAAATGAAAAGGAGAAGGACGAGATCCGGCCTGAAATTCAATGAAAATGTAAATGCATCAGATGGAGGATGAAGAAGGAACAAATTGGTGAGGTGTACAGTATAATTGGAAATCGGTCAGATGAGAGAGATGACAAAATGTCGATAAAATCTAATTTATATTATGTCCTGATGTACGTTCGGATAAAATAAAAATGGGGAGAAAATAAAAAGAAAAATATAAAGACGGTATTTTAAATGAGATGTGAGAGAATTGACGTTTTTATCGAATTCTCAATCAATTAAAAAATATAATTAAACAATCTGTATTTATAATAAATAAAATATTTGTTACATAGCAGTTTTGAATTAATTAATGTATTATTTATTTACGTATATCAATGAAAACAACGCATTTCCCAATTAGCACGTTATTTATACAAGTATTTCATTACTCACTGTACGTAATGGAAATGAAAATAAAAAATATTGTTTTTTTTTATGTTTAATACTCGCATGGCTCGAAGAAATATATTCAAAGCGTCTGCATAATTTTTTCATCTTATTTTCTTCGTAGCGCAGGCTTTTTTCCTTTTCTCTTTACGATCGTTGATTGCAAGATAAAACCTAGGGAAAATGAGATATCTTTGAAATCCTTTTTAAATTTATGAGCGCCATCTCTTTCCGAGTACAAGAGCAGAGGGGGACGGAACACCCGGGGCTTCGCCCCTGATATTATTGAAGACACTTCACTTTTGTGCAGGAGTTATTCGAACGAAAACGGGTCAAGGGAAAACAAACTGCATCCGTGTTTTCATCGCTCGGCTCATAAAATAACTTTTACGACTTCTCTGTGAGATGAATTACTGCCATGTTTTCGTACCATTTGATTGACGGGTATGATTTCATTAAAAATATGTACATCCTCCATATAGAATATAAAACTGTTAAGATCGTATTATTAATATATACATTAGAGAAAATCATATCAAAACTAAAAATGAATGAATTAAAGTGAGAGACTTGATATTTTTACAAATTAAAAACTTTATTTTAAGAATGCTATAAATAAAACCTTAATGTTAATTTAATTATAAAATTATAAAAAATATTGTTTTGTCGAATAACTATTATGTGTTTACATTTTTTTTTTATTTCAATTGTCGATTTGACTTATATGATTTCATTATAAACAAAATAATATTGTAGTTACTTCCTTATTACCGATTAAATAAATATATAATAATAACATAATATTAAAATATACACATTAATATTATCGAGCAGAATAGCTATTATTCAGCGCGAATATTCTTTATGCATTATTTTATAGGAACTTTTTTATTAGGAGTTGGTTATAAATTTATGTTTTTTATGAATACTCAAAAATTTACAATTCAAGCCTGGAAACATTTTTTTAAAACTGAATAACATGATAACTATAAAACATAATTGCACATGTAAAACAATAATGAATTATTGAGAAAACTAAAAAGTAAAAACCCATTAATTCCTATCGTATTAAAAATAATAACAAAATTGATAAAACTAATACAATTAACCACAAATAATTAATTTTACATTTCTGTTTTTATATTCTCATTGTCTATCGTTATAACTAAGTTATTATTTGGTTATATTATTTTTTAAGTGGCTTATTAACCCTGAGGCGGGTTTTTGCCACCTAGAGGACACCTCCGTCTCAACCATGATGTCATGACTGTGCGGTATATAGGTGAGAAAATGTGAATATGTGTCGTTTATTTTGGGTAAAAAGAGCATAAAAAAATATTATATAAACTTATTGCGTATAGAACACATTTTATAATATTTCATTATATATATATAATTGTTTATAAATCATTTACTAACAAATATATAGTATTTTTATTAATTATTTAATAAAATGACCAGTGCTATAGCTTGTAGGTAACATGCATATTATTTATATAATGTAAGTTAACCAGGACTGAGATAAGTTAGTAGTCGGATAGGTGTCTGACTAAAATTATGACTTCAGGATTTTTTTTATGACACTGACTTGAGGGGAATGTAAGCGTAGAGACTTATTACTTTTGCATCTTTATCGAATCTTTATATAAATGAGTGGCGCTTGAGAATTAATTAATTTAATGTCATCTATCCTGCGTTGAATAAATAATAAAAACATTTCAATACAACTGAAAAATAATATTTAAATTAACCAGTATCGTGGTTTGGTACTGGGGGCAATATTAGTGTGAGAGACTCATTCTCCTCGGATCTTCAGAATTTCTATCGATCGAATAATTCTTTCATCAAATATTATACATATAATTTCCACTGTTCTGTTCGACTTTATTAAATTTATTTTTATAAAAATCTTTCGGTTTCTAATGAAAGAATGAAACAAAAAAGATTCGACTTCATTTGGTTCGGCAATTTTTTTAAAAACTTTCCAAGCTACCCAACCCATCAGTCGCTTAATATTTGAAAAAAATGTTCACTTTTCATCTCCAGTTATAAAATTGTAAATCTTTTCAGCTATTTTTATGTCATCCTTACCTTTTATTTAGTAATAATGAAAGACGTATAAAATATGCACCAAATAGAGACACGTGTTTGAGGAGTGAGATATTTTACAAAAATATGTGTTTTTGGAAAAAATTACCGAAATAGTAACCTCGGAACGTTCGAAAAAAACTGATATAATTTTGCAATTCTTTCAATCAAATATTACAAAACAATTTTAGGGCCACAAAAATAATAGGTAGCACCGCAATTATACGTTAATATATGAGTTTTCACTGTAAGTAGTTTACTTTACTCAATTATAAAAATAATTAAATATTATTATTAAATAATTAAAATTGTTTAATATAGATATGTATAATTTAAGATACAATATGCGATACTGTCACTATGCGCGAATACATTCGGAATTCAATAGAGCTTTAGTGAAATTCACGGTTTAGGGCTCTGGACAAAAGCTACAGTCAGACCTGGAATGCACCACTACTTAGAATATATGTTAATTACACAAAATGGAATTCAAATTATTCCATTCAGTCGAGAGAAATCAATTTGCAGCACAGCTTTCAGCCGGCGATGCATTCTTAGACAATTTGGTCACACTTAAGCACTCAGTTATTGTTGAAATATTCTTTAAATATATACAGATATATACCGTTGTTTTAATATATGAAAATATAAAAAACGATCATAAAATATTGTCCGAGATGTTATGATAAAAAATGGCATACATAAATTCGTTTCGGTCATTCAGCAAAAAATCGGTATAGCGTATATGTTATATGTTTATTTCCATGTTTAGTGTTTATGTCACAGCGTTCTTTATGATTGCAAAGGCTTACATCCAGATCCATTTATTTTATTGTCAATAAATACAGGGACGTTTCCACTCTGATTTATAAGGCCACTCTTGTGCTGCTCCATTTAATTACTTAGTCCCAGTTACGATCCGATACAGCCCTGTCGACGCTGAATAAAACATTTTGTCAACCCTCCCTCTGTGTCTGTTGTTTTAACCGACGTACAAGACCATTTATTACATACAACGCTGCTAATTGTTAAATTATATAAATTATATAATACGTAATTAATTACACACTTTATAACTTTTACGCAGTAGATTGGTTTCAGTAATGGACGAGTAAAAATATTTATATTACTTTTATGTCTTTAAAGTTTTCCTGTGCGTTTAAAAATAGGATTGTTTGATGAAAATGGTTTCCAAGCTGTTGTTATTTTGTTATCCCTTTTAATTGTTTCAGCTTTAAATATGTGATTGTTGGGCTAATTAAGTTTTCGGCATAAATTGTATTATAAATAAATATTTATTTTTAGATCCTTGACTAATATTTAAACGCGTGAAATTATTCATATTTATGATAGATTTGAATATAATCAATTCACGACGAGGAAAACAAATCGTAAAAAAAATCGTTCCTAATGAAAAATAAAGTAGGGTACAAATGAGATATTCAAAAACAAAACATTGACAAAAGTCAATTGCGTTATCTTTAACTATAATAAATATTATTTTTTGAAAAAAATGTAATATACTTTTTACTCAAGGAATTGCGGGAACAGAGAAAGATCAGATGTTAAAATTACACATCACGCATATAACATATATCTCAGAAATAAAGTCGAACGTTCGCTATCATATATGAATGGCATATGGAACAGACTTAAAAAACGTTGTGTTAACGATATTAATTTTGTAAGAGATGGGAAAGTAGAGAGATATATTTTGTTAGACAACTTAATCTGAAAGTTGTGAAAATAGTTAAAATGCATTTTTTTTTGTACAATATTGTTAACGAACTCACAAACCAACAAAAAATATATAGTTGTATAATAATAAATGTAAAGAACTAAAGTCAAGGCTGCAGCTTTTGCCCAGATCAGTATTGGAATTAAAAAAATGATAGATCTTCGATCCTTAACCAGGAATCACTAACCTGTTATTGTGAAATTTATTTAGAACAGAAACAAAAAAAACAATACATTCTAAATTTGACATGTTTATAAAAAAAATCAAACCACATTACTAAAATCGCTGAATAATGGCAAAAACAGATGGATAAAAATATCACCAGATGACAAAATAACCTAAATTAATGTACTATATATGTGGCAATAATTAATTATATAAGTTGAAATTATAGCTTATAAGTGTTATTGTACTCTATATTATTCATGTCTATTGTTTATAATTATTTTTTGTATGCAATTCGACTTACATACGAGGTGGGAAAACGGAACTGACCTGTAATACTATCCTGATAATAGGTAGTTTCAGCATGCGTTCAGTGTCGATGTTATTAGTCTGTAAATGCTGATTTATAAAAGTGATAATTGTCCAAAATTTGTAAATTGGTTAAAAAGAATTAGATAAATATAAAATGTTTTATCATTTATTATAACAATAATAATATATCAAGTTATACATATTAGTTTGAATATTTTAACATAAATTTAATATAAAAAAAGTCACCTGTAAAACATAATGAAATTGATTTTCCACATATTACTTTATTATGAGATAGTTCTTGATTTAACAATATTTTTATAGTAATACGCTGATTTTTTTGGAGTTCTGGTCTTATTTGGCGTAGTGTAATTTACATAAAATAATCCAAAACGCTCACTAAAAAAATATATATTTTTTAAATTAATATTTAATTTATAAATATCTGATTTTTTTTTAAAATTATGAAAATGCTTTGAGAGCTTGTATGTAAAAATATTGAATAAAACATCATTTTATCTGGCAAATATTTATGAAATGTTTATTCATTGAAATATTTCTGCAAATTTTTGATGGTTAGATGTATGTATGAAAATTTTTGGATTTAAGCTAGTCTTGGCCTGATTGCTTATATTATATTATTTTATGATTTAGGATTATGAACAAGTAAAATGTTTAATAGAGAATCAGGTGTATTATTTAAATGATATAAAAATGGCATATGTACCGATATCCACGCTCCCATTCGAAATTATCCATGAGTGTCCATGCTGTATAGCCTGTGATATTACAGCCGTTATTGATGGCATCCATTAAATAATTTAAATACTGGCGATAGTACTCAACCCGTAAAGGATCATCGGTAGTGAGACCATCTGAGTATCCATTTTCAAACACAATAATCTCCGGATTGTCATATTTGTCTTTGATATAGTTCAGTAAACTTCCAAAGCCCCACGGCACAACCTGCGGTAATCGGATTGCATTGGATCAAATAGAAATTGGTATGATTTAAAAAAAATATTTACCGCCAACCAGCCTGAAATTGCTTTTGGCCAGGATGGATCGTGATAGGTATCGACACCTCGATCGTTTTCATACGACGGTTTTTTCATAAAACTCGACGGTGGCCGCATCTTATTAATGGTTGTAGTATAATGATTCAAACCAAAAAAATCATATGTTCCTTTAATCGATTTAATTTCATCTTGTGTGAATTCAGGTAGACGTGATTTTGAAAATTTCTCAAATTTACTACGTTTCATTATAGTTTCTTTAAAAATTTCAGGATAATCGCCGTCCTTTGTAAATATTGGATTTGCAAACCAGCCCAACTATATAATTACAAATTATTAATATATTAAATAAAATACTAATAATAAATTCTAAAATTAAACACGGACCTCAAATTCTAGAGCTATATTAGCTGCTTGAATATCATCAGTCGAATTACTGGCCGGTGTTTGCCAATTGGAGTTTAATGTCAATCCAATTCTACCTGTAATATTTATGTAAATTGAATATATATGGATTATATTATTAATATTAAATATATTTTTTTCATACCTTTTTGAATATTTCTAAATGTATCGTTATACAGATGGTATGCTTTTGAATGTGCCAATAGCACTGTATGTCCACATAGATAATTTCCGATTCCTCTCATATTTAGAGCTGGTGCAGCTACATTTCTTCCGTATCCTTTGTCGCAAAATACTTTTGGCTCGTTAAATGTTAACCAAGTCTTGACCCTATCGCCGAATAATTCAAACGCTACTCTGGCATACTCCAAAAAATATTCCGACATCATTGGATTTGTCCATCCGCCCAGTAATTGCAAGGGTTGGGGCAAATCCCAATGGTACAGTGTGACGGTTGGTGTAATGTTGTGCAATAATAACTCATCAATTAATGCATTATAGTATCTAGTACCATCAATGCTGATTTCATTAGAAAACCCAGTGGGCAATAATCTAGACCAAGATATAGAAAAACGATAAAAATCAACTCCTAGAAATGTCAACATTTCTATATCTTTTTTATATAAATTATAAGAATCACAGGCGATATCGCCATTATCATGGTTATCTATAAAATTAGGAGTAGTGTGACAAGCATGATCATATATATTTTCTCCTTTATCTAAAAATAAATATAACATATAATTATTAAATTATTAATTATAGTGTGGTGGTTTGTAGTTAACAAACTATCTGTTATAATAAACATATATTGAATGCGACTGAACTCGGATAGGTTAACCTCTCGACGAAATCTATAAACTCTGAGAATTCTTTATGACACTGACTTGAGGGGAATGTAAGCATAGAGACTTATAATCTCTGTATCTTTATCGAATCTTATATAAATGAGTGGCCCTCGGGAATTTTTCTGTCATGACGTTCATCCATCTTTAAATAGTAATAAAAGAGTTTAAATGAATTTATATTGTAGACATACCTGTGGCATTCCATCCTCCTTCGATTTGATAAGCTGCTGTTGCAGCTCCAAACTTGAAATCTTTTGGAAACCTTCTCAAATTCTCATTTACACTGATATCACTGAACACATCACTAAAATAATATATTTTTATAATTATTCAATTAATTCTAAATATAAATTTCGCAATGAAGTAATATTTACTACCTAATGATTAAAAGTATCGTAAAAAATATGCAAAGGTCCATATTGAAATCTACCAAGAATATGCTTGACGGAGCAAACTCCTACTAATGGACGATCTCAGTATACGATTCATTATTAACACTGAATCATCCGCAGATATTCCCATAGTATTGCGTAGATGAATAATAGGATATAATGATAAAGACAAAGAAATATAAGTTATTTTTATTATTATGTATGCGCTTATATTTAATAGATGTCGGCTAAACTATTATAATTTATATATATATTGGAAGTTATGTCATAGAAAAATATAATTAATTAGAAATCATTCAAGTCATTGGGTGTTATATGTTATCTTCGAGTTATGATAATTATTAGGTCATATATATAGCGATTGCCGATTCTGTTTTTGACCTTTACATATCGCAAACATTTAATAAAAATTTATATCTTAATGAAATACTTAAAATTTTCGATTATTGCTCACGTCATTAAATACCTATACCACGTTATTAACTTTGAGTTTCATCAGAATTTACTATTTAATTTAATAACACTTTATTTATTTATAAATAAATACATTTGTGATTTTTTTGTTGTGAAAAAAGTACGTTATGATTATTTTACGACTTTCCGTGTAATTTTGTCGATTTTTAGCTGGATGTCATTATGGGAATTGCCGTGAAAGAGCAATCAGCAATTACGCGATAGCATGGCCCGTGCTCCGTTATCAATCGTATTGCTGTGTTTGCCATTTCCTCCCCTTTATAACATCAAATCTACTTGGATAACTTTGCAAGGCTCCAACCCATCCACCGAAACTACACCGTGTTCCTAATGATTGTGTACAATGTTTATACATTAATTAGATTTATCAATAATACGCATATCGTTTCAATATTTTATAGTGGCTTACTCTCAATGCAATTAATATGTATGTAATAATTTGGGACATTTCATAATCACCCTGTTGCGTCATATTGCCCTCAAAGCCGGCGAAGAAGTAATACTACGTCAACTTAAACTAAAATCATGAGCGTAATCTGATGAGAAGAGGAATCGTTTCAGTTAATGGCGACTGGAAAATAGGAAGAAAAACGTTTAGAATGCTCTCTACAATTTTATATTAATGATTTTTTGATTATGCTAAGATATGTTCAACATTATGATTTGATTTTAATTAAAAATTTTTAAGCTTCAATTGTTTGTATATATGTATGAAACTACAGCCTCTAAATATGTTTTTGAAACCATATTTTAATGGATACAATGTACAGGCATTATCTCTTGAATTTTACTATATTCCACAGCTTATGTTTTAAGCAAAAATGGAATTTTAAAAAAATCGTAGAATAAATATTTTCTTATTACAAAATATGCTAAAATCGTATTGCTTTTTTTCATTTCCACTATTTTTTTTAGCTAGAAGTATTAAAAATTAATTTCCGACGTAATAACGAAATTCAACGTTGTTTAAATAAAACTGCAAACTAAATAGTAATCTTAGAAATGTGTTTTTTATTGAAACTATATATTTTATACATTAATTAAGTCATGAATAAATATATAATTATTATTTATAATACCTTTGTATCTCACTGTGCCGTGAACTGTTCCGTAGTGTATCAAAGTATTCTTATCTTTGACTACTACTCAGATGGAAAAATAATTACATATCGGAAAGAAATTTATTGTTCCCACGACAGTAAACCGAACCGGATAGCGCCCCGGGCCGCAGGTTCTAAGGAACCATGGTTGACAAAACCGCGATCGTTGCCACATCCGATTTCATAGCGTAACATTAATAAAAAATACTATGAGCATACGAGTTTATCGATGTATTATTTTCTAAAAGTTTATAGGATTAGGGAAAGAACGCGCTAAAAGAAAATAAATCAGGTAAACATTTTCGTAATAAAAAAAATATTTGAAAAACCATAATATATATTTTGAATCATATAAGTATGAGTCTCATAATATATCTCAGATCTCATAAAATAGGTCAATTATAAATAAATAAAAAAAATGATAATGTAACCGCGTTAACCGCAATTGAACTATGCAATCTATGAATTCTGGGCTTTCTTTATGCCATTGGTTAGGGGGGAATGTAAATGTAAACCCTCGCATCCGTATCGAACCTTTATACGAGTAAGTGGATTTTTTTTGTAATACCATTCATTTATGCCAAATATTAAAAAAATAAATGATAATGACTTTCGGTCATAACACAATTACTTTGTAAAAGTTTGGGGGTAACGTTAACAGTGTCTAAGATTTTGACAAATCTTTACTCTGGCAGACGACCAGAAGCAGACGCAGCACTTCTGCGATAGCGATTACCAGGGTAACATCTTGCGGGTGAGGGTTGAATCAAAATTCTCTGAGGATGCTACGGGGTGGAGTCACCCCCTGCGTCCGAGTGTTATATCTTTTGAAACCTTTTGTGGAAACATGTACAATTTTCATACGATTTCCTTTTCGTTGAAATATAAAATCTGATACTTAAGAATATTTAGATACTGGAATTGGATTATTTTTATATAAATTGACAAAAGTCGCATTTCCTCTGAAAGAAATGAACTCCAGAGAACACAATACAAAATAAATAAAAAATATGATCTTAATTACAGCAAGGGATGTAATTAGTTTTTGAAGAAAATAAATTAAACAATTTGAAAGAAGTTATATTCCAGAATAACAGTAAATGTTTAATAATTTTCTACACAAATACAATATATGTACATATAAATTAGAGCGGATTAATATTTGAGAGGTGCCCAGGAGTTATAATAATAATTATCATATATCTATACAGTGCTAAAGTTGGGTGAGAATATGTTAACTAAGTTGTTTTATAAAACCCCCAAATGGGTGCTAATTAAAGTAGACCTCTAATGGTGAAAATTTATTTAATAATACAACTTTGAGACTCGGTGGATTATCTAAAATTCAGGTTGAAATCTGCGAAAATAAAAATATCTGAACATTGTTATATGTTATTAACATGCATAACATGTAGTTTAGTAGCTCGGAAATATTTTTTTGTTTAAAAAAAAATATTTAAATATTTTTAAGTTCTCATCAACGCTCAATGAATCAAAATAAGTTTATCGGTCTTCATTCAAAAATGACGTTTGTTGTAAATTGGTTATTTTTTTTGAGAGTACAGATAGATTTGCCGGCCGCCAAGCGATGCGGCCACGTGACTGGCCGGCGGCGGCCATGGCGGATAAACTTTATGCCAAAAGTTTGCTCGTAAAGACGCAGGCTTGGTCCAATCAGACTAGTTTTGTTATTCGAAAACTTCATCTACCAATTGGTCTCTGAATACTTTGTCGATCGCCGTACTGAACATTGTCCGCGCTTGGCCACGGGCCACTGGCCATGTTTCCATTGCCTCCGCAAACTATTAAACCTCATAAAACGTCCCGACCGACCAATCCTATTTATGCAAAATAACAAAAGCAGAGAATCAAGGCTTTAATCTTTTAATTAATAAATTACATCTACACAATTATCATGTGATTCAGTCGATCGATATTACTACCTTTATTATTAATATAAAATAATATAAATCAAGTAGTTGTAACACTATGTAAGATAATCTTGAAATCATGTAATATTATATTATGAATAAAAAAAAACATCTGAGCGAAACTGCAGGAGATCAATAGTTTTCCGACCACGTTTACCATACTGCTTTGAGACAAGAAATAAAGCTTCCATTTCTGATTTCATATAATATGGATCAATAACAGTTGTGTAGATTGTGTTTTTATTACCTTTTATTAAAACCATATAAAAAAAAGTATTGATGCTCGTTAAATCCATTTATTATCTTTCGTTCTATGCAATATTGACATTTATAATCCCCAGTGGATTTTCATATAACCATGGATAGGCAATTTTAATACCGCATAAATATCAATGTAGTGTAATAATATTGATATTTTGAAACATTGCAGTTATTCAATAAAATAGTTTTACCGATGATTCATAAATGAATGATATATTCTAAATTAACGTGTAGAGTACAGTTAGATCAACCTTTATGCTTTTATTTAAAATTAATATTTATATA
>JAGXCT010034312.1:0-15618 GCA_022495035.1 Philopotamus ludificatus
AATATATACGTGTTTTGATATCTTAAGTATAGCATGTCTCGGGTATGATAAAAGTTAATTAAAGCGAAAAAATTACACGGGGTCATAATTTTCGCGTTGATATACATATTTTCGGGTAATTTCTTGGTACACGAAGGGCCCGGACGGATAGACGTATACGCGGTGATCATTTATTTAGAGGAAAAACATTATTTTTTATCTTTGCTTATTTTCACGCCCTTAAAATCCACACATTCCGAGGAAGAGCGTTATACACGTATATACAGCGGCCAACCTTTTCCGAGATAAGGATATTATATGCTAGACCATTACTGAGCTCACGCACTCTGTAGTGCGGGGGTGTAGGCTAACAAGAATATTTGCCAAGAAAAATATTGAATATTTCAAGGAAATCAGAGTAAACCGAAAAATTCGCAACCGAGCGAAACATTCTGCATGCCCGTATTTAATTTTCACGGTTAATTTTTGAAATAAAACGTGAACGTGAAATATCACGGGAACGTTATGAATACGCACATATATCTGGATAATATGGTATTACGTTGTGACTATTTCCGTAATATACGGCTTCAATAATTGGGGTGTTGTAAATACAAACCACGGAAAATACATGCATATTAAGTTATTTTATGCTTTGGACGAAAAAATAAATATATAATATTATATATATGTTAAATGAAAAAAAGGTCTGATGAAAAATGTAAAAAATCATCATTTTTTTAATTAAGAACATCATCTATATACCGGTGCCAGACAATTTTCAAGATCACCAATTAGCTTAATGTAAAAAAAAAATAAAACCCAATGTTAGCAATATAGCTGGACCATTCTCAGATTAATTAAATACCCTCTGAAACAAAAAAGCGCTGCTCTGAAAGCAGGGGATGAACTCATTTTTACTCGAATTTTTTTCTCAATCATGATCATTTTAATTAAATATAATAATATATGGCACAAAACGAGAAACTTTCGTTTTCTTTACATGAGTATTGATTTTACACGAGTTTTTCAAAGTTTAAGGGTAAAAGTCAGAAAACTAAAATAAGACAAGCAGATTAATTTTATACAATTAACGTAATAACGAATCTACAGCAACGATAAATTATAATTAATATACTCTAAGATATTTTAAAAGTTGACTAAACTTACATATCAAATCATATTTCTTATTGAATGTAAATTATGATTTAAAAAACCTGCCACTCATTTCCACAAGTTAAAATTTGAAAAAAATACTGCACCATACGACCCTCACACTTTCCAGCTATCGACTGATACAATTTCAATTTATATTCGTCAATGGATATTGGAGTGATGATAAAACAAAATGTTCCAATATTGGAACACAATCATCATCATCAGGCGCAACAGCCTATTGTAGAGCCCTGGACTTTTATCCAACACCCTTCTCCAATTTTATCCGGTCTGTCGCTACGTCGCACCATCCTCCAATATTGGAACAATGGGCATAACTGGGTTAATAGAGCAAAAGTGTAGACTGGATAATATTGTTATACAAATTTGAATACAAATTTTAAAAATAATCTCCCGCGCCTACACTAGATATAAAGCCTCTGGATTTTATGAGAGATCTCTTTACATCAGGAAATTTAAATAAGTAATAAAGAAGAGAATAATTGTACAAAAAAAATATAAATGAATTTAATTAAAATTAATATTTTCTTAACACGTACCGTGCCGCAGCATATTTTTAAAAAGTACCTCCTGCGTCATTAAACAAATTTAACTGTATATTGCGTATAAAATAATGTGCGTTTTTAATTCAGATAAAACGTTGTTTAGTACGTCTGTCACCGGTAACCCCCATGATGCACGATAATGCCATGCATCCAGATATTTTTTTTAGCCATGTACAAAATAGCAAGAAATGCAATGATATATACACCAATCCCTCGATTTACGCGGTACCCATTTTACGCGGTCAGAAAAAACAATATTTTTTTTTAAAAATCAAACATATTTTGTAGCAAGTGTCACTTAAATGTATATATTGCATCAGATTACTCCCCACTTCTGGCGACGGGCGTCTGTAGCCCTTCATTAGCGTGCGGTACGTCAAATATTGTTCAACTAAATTTTGCATCTCTTGCAAAACTTATAAAACTGAATGAATCTACTGTTCAGCACGATTTAAAACTAAATAACTGTTAGAAGTGTCACTTCCGGATCCTGATCAGTTCTAAATATGCACCTCATACGTTAGAGATGTTTCATAAAATTTAAATGTCGATTTATTAAATCCTATTTCTTAACCCAATAAAATTGTATTTTTTTTATACTCGTTTTATGCGGTTTTCTAGGAACTATCATTTCACTTTATATAGAACTCGAAGTCTCGATTTACTTGGATTTTTATTTTCTGGAACCTATATATCATTTTTTGTATGAATTTTAAGTCTCGATTTATGCGTTTGTTTCTTGGAACGTATCTACCGCGTAAATCGAGGGATTGGTGTATTTAATTTTATTAGCAAATATCTTATCTTCGAAAGCTGCAATTGTCAAACCTTGTTTACAACCCAAAATTTGATAAAAAATCTTAATTAAAATTCGATATTTTTTTGTTTTGTTATAGACTTATATCTGCAAATAATGACAACATACATTTTACTAAAAAATTATGACCATTTAAAAAGTAATGACATCACTGGTGGCAGACATGGCGCCCTGGCCAAAATTAATGTCCGTCAACAGTGGCGATCATGGCACGGTACGCGTTAAAAACACATTTTTTCAGACATTAATTTAGTAAATTATATTAGTAGTAGTGTGAGGTTTTAAAAATTTTACGGGTAAATATAACGACGAGATTTTAATCAACCAAATGTTGGACAAAGATTTATAATAATTGAAAAATCACTGAGTCAGATCGTAGAACGAACAGTAAAGAAACGAAACTACCACTTACAGCTGAAACATTTAACCCCTTGGCGCCAAAATACGTTGTATGTCGTTGTTAGCGATAACATCACGTCAGCCATATTATTTAATATGTCACAATATTTTAACATAATTTAGATCTTTCTTAAAATATTGTAAATGATTTGAAACAGTGTAATAAATTACGACAAGTTTTGCAAAACATTATTAATACCAGAAAACAAATAAAATCGAGGGAATAAGTAATCCAGGACTATAATTAATTTTTAGGAAGTCGATTAATCAACTTCGTTATAAAAATCAGTTTTTTTCATATTTTTTAAGCCAATGATTCCCAAAGTGGTTCTATTTGGCCCTCAGGCGTGGATTTGGACTTGCAGGGGGTTTATGTCAAGGAGAAAAAAATGGGGATCATCGAGATGAATTTGAGCTGGACAGGCATAAACGAAGAACTTAAGGTGCAGTTTAGAAAGGGTTATCAGCAGTTTTGGCTTGAGAATGCTATTCATATTGCTCATCCTGCAGTATGGGCTATCATAAGAAAGTTTTTGATAGCTTTTCCATCTTCATATCTCGTGATAAAGGTTTTAGCGCGGTTGCCAATCTTCTTGCGAAAAAAAATCGGTTGCAAATTTTGAAAGCGAAAATTTAGTATTTAACAATTGCTATCGATTCAGATTCATCTCTCTCATTAACAGCATTATTTTTGTATTTAAGGTAAGAATTTTTCTAGGTTCAGGTTTGAGTAGTTCCAAATCCTAATGTTTATTTACATTATGGTGTCTTTTCATTTAAGGTATAATATAAATAAAATTGTAAATGATTTTATTTTTTTTGCAACTCAACAAAAAAACCTTGTCAAAGTGAACAGCATTGTGCCAGCTGTCAAAAACATATTTTTACGGAAAACAAAAAGAACGGCAAGGGGCAAAAAAGTTTGGATACCTACGTTTTAAACCAATGCATTAAATCTACTTAACCGATCCGTCATGGAGGCTCGAAAAGAGCCGAGTCGTCCGAAGGGGGTCTATTAGAGACTCCTAGTCAAAATTCAATTTCAAGTCAAGATTTATGATTTCTTAGTCAATATCTTTCCATTTAAAAAAAAGGATCATTCTAAGAATAAAAATAATTATTCATGATATGCTTCATAATTAGGTCAATATTGTGGATTTTTTAACTAATCAATATGACTCGTAAATGACACGCACACTCCGCTATATGCAGACTGAGCACAAGCCACCGACTGATTTCTCGCGGCACGTGTCACTAGAACGTTTCACTCGCACTCAACACATCTTACCGGTTACGCGCGAGAAAAAAACATTGCGCCCATGGCAACAGAAGCGAATATTTTGGTATTTAGACTTTTTTAGACAAATACAATAAGTTTAGGACATGTAGGATTTATATTATAAAGTTATAGGCTATGTCAATAGTGTTATATATTACGCGTCCATCAATGTAACCAATCTATTTCGTAGTTTTTTCATCAACAATTAACACGCAGGCAACGCAGAGTCGCCAACTGTGTCGAAACAATTTAATATGCAAATAAGACTGTTGAAACGTTAACTTTTTAAATTAAAAAAAATGGGTATAACATAAGTTTACGGAAATTGGGGCTTTTAAAATAATATATAGCGATAAATTTAATATTCAACAGTTACCTGTTGCGATAAAAACAACGTATGCCCCCCACGACAAAATAATATATCAGATTTATCAAGAGCAATATTTTGTGTGATATATCAACTTATTCCACTCCATTCTCTTTTTTTCCTGGGCTCACTTTCAATAATCATTTAGCCGAGTCTCTACATATATTTTCCATTTGTCTTCCCCGCGTTTTGAGGGGCGGTCCCGGGGGTATTTGTCGGAGGGAAAGAAAATAAAACGCGAGGTAACATTTCGCGTTTGTTTGTTTTCCTTGCGTGGGAAAAAAATTGAGATATTTCCAAATTGACATTATTCGGATGACCCTCCGACATCGATTCGTACATCCAAAGACATTTATAATTTGCAGTGCACGCCTTCTGACATATTATCCCGAGTGGTTTGTGTCTGTCTCTCTATAAATACTTTACATATATCCATAATGCGCTCGGGCAATCGACTTTTAGCTTTAACTCTTTGATAAACTATTTCGGTACCACTTCAAGTCGAGTTCGAAACAGCATGTCTTAAGCTGGCGTCTAAAGTCATATTACAATGTGCAGAATAACATGGACAAAAAACGTAACGACAACGATGCAAGCCCTTTGTAAATATATACCGAAATTATTAGATAATCAATTTTGCTATAATCAAAATAGATAAATCACGGAGGTCAGATTTGGCCTTAATCGACGTGGATTTCAGAGAAACATGATTAATGTTATTTGCGCTGTTTTTTCAGAGTTTATATTTATAACAGACATCGACGATAAACGTTAAAATTATTTTCGCATCAGAATTTGATAAATTTATTTTTTTTGCCAGCGCGAATAGTCCGTGAGATGTCAAACATGACCCCACCTACGCGCCTCTTGTATAATATAATCGTTTAATTGATTCATGCGTCCTCAAGTGGTCACAATTTTAATTCTATTGACCCAGGTTCAAGTTCTCAAGTCGAGAAAAACGAAAATTTTGCAATATCATTCTGTACAAATAACAGATATTTGAAAACGACTATATAAAGGAAATTGAACAAATTTCATATTTCCAAGACAACTTTAAATGTCTCATCAATCAATCCAAAGAGAATTCGCAAACAAGTTTGCCGCAATATATTACGTTGCCTCATATAACGTGTCAGTTACAATTGGTGAAATGAAAAAAAAGTTTTTAAAGAATTTTTTCATTCAAAATTTAAGCTTTTGAAATGTGGTGCTACTGAAAACAACATTTATAGAGGACGCAGGAACTTTTGGACATCGCCAAAACACGTAAAATTTAGTACTTTAGACACATCATTCTTGAACCAAATAAAGTATGCACCTTCTGCAGACTATCATGGAGGGAAAAGTGGAAGGTTGGGAAGATAGAAGATGTCCTAGCTCCGCATTCTCAACTGTACCGGACTGGAAGTTCCAAAATTGTTCCAGCTCACCAAAAATCAATGAATAGGTATACGATAAAAGCGGGAAGTCTCTTTATCCTACCATAGGTGGGGTATATTGGTATCCTGAGTTTTTGATTTGAACCTTTTGTATTTGTCTAAAAAGGTCTAAAGAATAAATACTATGAATAATCATTATGCTTTATTGTCTACAACTGTGAAATTAAAAATAAAAACAACAATATTCGTTCCCACGGGCGCGATGTTTTTTCTCACTCGCAACCAGCACGATGTGCCGAATGTGAGTGAAACGTGCGGCGAGAGCTCAGTCATCGCCAAGTGCGCGTGTCATTTACGCGACATATTGATATATGATAGTTAAAAAATCACATATATTGATTAAATTATGAAGCTTATCATGAATAACCATTTTTATTCATATAATAATCCTTTTTTTTTTAAATTTCAAGATATTGATAAAGAATTCATCAATATCTTGACATAAATGCTTGGGTTATTTTTCCAATATAAATAGACCCCATTCGGATGATGCGATTGTTTTCAAGCCGTCGAGATGGATGCGTTAAGAGAAGAAACAAAAACAAGCCACATGAAGAAGGAGAAACATTTTAAATATTTTTTCTGTAGTTTTGTACAACTTTATTTCAGCATTCAAACGAATTTTGGAAATCATTTTTGTAAAAATCTTTCTACTTTGACTGTAAGAATGATACAAGAAAGAAACACACTTTGGGAATCCCAGGTATAGACTATCCACTTTTTATCTCTAGCTATCAAATTTGGCAAAATTAGCTATCAAATATCAAACATGGTTTCTTGTAATTAGAAAGCCTTCAAAAGAGCGCATCCTTTTCACGCATTGTTCAGTAATGAACTTATACTCTTTCCCAATGCAATGAAGAGCTTTTCTCGACGGAGTTTTTGATGAATTCATCTTCAGTGCCATACCACGACTTATTAAACACCAATATTTTTTTTATCTTCTAACACAATAAGGTGATTTTTTATTAGTCAAAATCTCCTGCAGGATTTTTTTTTATCATCCTTGCCTTTTTTGGATATTAAAGGATAACTTGTCGAATATGCATGTGATTATCACACATGTTTGAAGACTGAAATATTTAACAAAAATACAGTCAACCCTCCTATAGCGACTTTATTTCGCGCGATTCCAATGGTTGACAACAAAATATAACATAGTCATTCAAAATATGTAAATAAAAAATGTTTTATGTATTAATCGATTAGTTTAGAAAATATAATATAAAAACCCAACCCTAAATTTTGTGTCGCCATATATGGCGAGTTTTTATAGTGTGATCTATATCTTGGCGGTATATGAGGATTGACTGTTGATCTGGTTCTTAAAAGGAAAACACCGAAATTTAACTTCGGAATGGCAGAAAATGAACACAAACATTTTGGGATTTTATTATATAAAAAATTTAAAATTAAGCCGCAAACGGAACCACCAAAAATCAATGAGATGCTATAGGGGCGAAATGCGACAAAAAATTAAAAGATTCATTTTTCAATATAATATTAAAATGCAACTACTTTACCAAAAGATAAAACATAAAAATATATGAAATCGTTAAGATGTCTCGTAAAAGAATTCGCGTCGTCCAACGTGAATATATTTAACTTTCTATTCTTTAAATATATATATTAATAATTTTAATACATTTTTCACATGCCATATCTGTCTTCACTGCCAACCGCGCGTTCCACCTTTGATCTCAGTTATTGATGATATTTAAAAATTTTCGTACACATATTTTGCAAACGCGAAACGCACATTAAATAAAATCTTGAAATTTATTCGATGCGAAAAAAATGGACCAGTAATTGGCGGCATAGAAATTATTAGTACCCTTGGGTCAAACGCCCAATTTGACCTATATCCACACCACTGTGCAAAAAAATGTATATTTTAGCCAGCCCGCTAAACATTATCTCATACTTTTTTCTGCTGTACATTCTGCTGCAAATGCTTCAGACACATTATTGGCCTGAAGCCAACGAATGTAACCCGTATATGGGGTGGGTTTGGATTTAAAAGGGTTACTTGCCAGACACATACAGATTATAGGATTGAATTTTTTTGATTAATCACCCCGGGAATATACACAACGTTTGTCTCTGATTTTAACCCGAATTTTAGCGGACATATTCGCCTCGACGAAACAAAAGTGCATTTGCGATATGCAAGCGCTCGCTTAATTAAATATATGAATTAATTGATCTATTTCGGTCGAATAATTATCGGGAATCAGATTATTTGAAGTGCATCCCACATCCTATCTGACCCATCTGCACTCTAGATAGCCATGATTTAATTACCGACAAAGTGACATGGTGCTCGATGCACATCGGTTTGCGGTTAACAGATTCAATTAAGATAAACTGATTGGTTCCGTGTTCCATTATTGTCGGAGGAAAAATTTGGACAAAATATAGTTTACATATATTTTGCGCGATGAGTCAATGAAAACTTGATGTCGCAAAAAAATAATGTCACTAGAGAACCGAAGACCGCCAGCTCATGGTTACTTTTCTGACCTCTCGCTGATTAATTAACATGTCAATTTGTGACCTTTCGCTGATTAATTAACAATATGATGCGGTCTATTTTCGTATGCTATTATCATTTTTACACTGCAAAAAATATATCGATGCGAAATTTATTTCATTTATTTATTTAACCGATTCATCACCGCGGCTCGAAACTAAGCGCGTCATCCGAAGGGGGTCTACTTATAAGGTAAAATAGACCCCAAACATTTCAAGTCAAGATATTGAAGAAATCTTCATCAATATTTCAAAATAAATATAGTTATTCATGACATGGTTCATAATTTGGTCGATATTTTGGATTTTTCTACTAATCAATATGAGGCGTAAATGAAACGCAAACTCGGCGATGTCCATCCGCATACTGAAGACACGCTGCCGGTAGACTGACCGCCAAATTCTCGAGCCACTCGTCACTAGTATACGTTTCACTCGCACTTGGCACATCGTACCGGATGCAAGCGAGAAAAACATAACGCCCGTGGCTACAGAAGCCAATATTTTTGTTTTTATTTTATGTCAAATACAAAAAGTTGATATGTAGGATTTATAATAAGAGTTATTCGAGCAAAATCTAGCCATATAGAGTGCGCGCCCCTGCGACAAAAACTTGGGATCCCAATTAGACCCCATCGGCACGACTAGGTTAATGGATAAATGACAATAATTTCAAAGTGACACTCATTTAAATAAATTTCGATAAATTGCGTTTTTACCTTAGCAACATTTTGCGTGAGGAATAAAATTCACGTTTTTGCGATGTTTTTTTGCGACAAAGATGACCATGAACATAGATAACTGATCGTTGTCGATAGTTCTTTGAAATGTACGAGTGACATTCTGTGGGCGGGCAGAGCTGTCTGCGGCGAGACATCGCCGAGTACGCGTGCCATTAAAAGAGTATTATTGATTAGTTAAAAAATCTAAAATATCGACCAAATTATGACGCACATCATGAATAACTATTATGTTAAAAAATGTGAAGATATTGATGAATTCTTCATCAATATCTTGATTTGAAATGCTTGGGTCTCTGAGAGACCCCCTTCGGACGACCTGTTGTGTTTCAAAATTTCTCTTCAAATATCCCGGTTTTTTTATAATGCATAGTTTGTCTTCATTCTTTGTAAGCAGCGATTTTTTCAACCCATGAGTTTCTTAAACTTGAGAGTTTACTACGAAAATATATTAGTGCGTAAAATGTTTTTTTTAAATTTCGTGTATAGATCGAACGATTTGTATACTTAGTTTATCATGAGTTTATCAATAGCTACTAAAAAGGTAACAGATTTGTCAGTTCTTATGGCGAGATTCCGTTCCACCACCTCGTCCGTAAGTCGAAACGATCGAATACATATAAACACAAAAATACAAAAAATTACTCCCTCTCGAGAACTGACTTTATAGGCTGTCGGTCACTTGCTGGGGGTCACCGGTGACCTCCAGAAAGATAAATTCATTATTTATCATTTTATCTTTTAACGTATTTGTTATAAATAGTACTTTAATATAATTTGTAGGATAAATTATATGAAATTGTCGCGTTATTGAAAATATTAAGATACAAATATGATCATATGTATCATTTCATGATGTTCAGAGCATGAAGATTTAAATTATAGGAACAACATTGTTCGATATTTCAAGTATAGTTTTGCCATGACATTGGAATCAGAGCATTGGATTCAATTGCAGAAATTACTTGTTGAGATGTTGGCACGTGGCCGGCTGCTCAATGATTGTCGGAGTCAAACATAATATCGATAGAACTAGATTGTTCCCGAAATAGAGATTATAATATGCCAATGTTTTAACTGTGCCACGCGTATGATATGTGTTATTATTTTTTTCCTGAAAAAAGGGGGAGAGAGAGAGAGAGAGACGCCATAATCATCCATTGTACCGATTTGGACTAATGCTCGTTTTATGAAAATTTGGACAATGGCAGCACGAGTGGAATGCCAGGAAGTGCCATCAATCAATTTGTCGGTCTAATAGAAAACGTATCAATCGAAGTGGAAAGCAACATAATTGATTTTAAACGAGCCAAAAGTTTGATACTATGGCAAAATTTAATTATGAGCTCGTTGATATATGGACGGTAAATGGAATACCTAGTCGACATCAATATAAACGGGTTGAAATATTAAATTTTCTATTGATAATATGCGGCTTTTTATTTAGCATAATTTTCGAGAAATACATGTTTTGCAACTTTCTACTGATATACGCATAAAAACATTTTTTCTCTTTATTATTAGCACGTTTTATAATCTGAGCATTTAATATTAATAGAATTACCGGTCGCAATTTCCGCTAAAAATTTTCGCGCCAAAATTGTATCCGTGCAATAAATTGTCGCTCTCACGTATTTCGGCGAATATTAAATTATTAATTTAAGCGATTATCTCTTTCTCCCCGCGCTTTGAATAATGTATGCGAGTATATAATCATAAAACGCGAATTATATAATATTTTTTTAAATTTTTAAATAGCTTATATACTATAATATATCGTGCATTGTGATTATCTCAGACATACCTTGAAAAATTAGCGGCAGAGTCGTTCTCCAAAGACAGGAATGCAGTGCTTCGGTTTGTGGATACCGTCTTTCGGACGTATTCAAAAACAATTTATCAAAATACTCGTACACTCATCGTACGGCGGGTATTTTATCACATATGTGCTCGAACTGAGTTTGGCTACGAAACGATCCATGTAAAAGACATCATTGTATAACTGAAAATAACAGAAAAGACAAATAAAATTTACATATTTTCATATATATAAGCAGATTCGGAGAGCTGGATTCAATATTTTGAGCTTTTTATTTGAAAAAAAAAAGTTAAGTTTCATCATCCATATGTTAAAATCGCATTCGGAGAGTGTATCGCGCGTTCGTTTTTATTGCTGATGTAGTTTTATTATTGATCGAGATTATGGTCGATAAATGCGATGTTACGATCGCGCGGCGTATGAAACAAAAGAAAACGTCAAATAAATGGCGCCATTTAAAAAAATGGACGCCGCCGGTGTTCTGTTGTTTTCGTTTTGCGAAAATATTTCGCGGCAAGACGACACCGCATACGAATTCGAGATCAGAGCCAGTGTGCTCGCTGATTACAATGTTTGTGAAGCAGACGAGGGGTGAGGGTGGGGCGGAGGGAAAACGACAGACCGTGCGTCGCGACGGGCTGGCCCGCGCGGACTGGCCGGCCGCGGCTACGGACCGGCGCGCTACGCCGCCGAATAAAGCGCGCCGCGCACGACCCCACTCGAAACTGCGTGCGACGTAGACGCTGTTTCAACCCTTTCGATTGAATCATTCGTTTTTCCACTCGCACATCGTAAATTTGCTTATTGTATTTAATCCCATGATTAAAAAACGCATATAACCGTATATATTACCATGAATATAATCGATCACGTGTACGTTCGCGATTACCCAAACGGTATAGTGTGTGGGTGGCAGTTAATATCAGAGTACGTGACTACTTACCCCCTCCCCCAACTTCTCGCCCTGCATCCGAATAGCTGGATACACGACTACCTTAATACACGGAGATTTGCAAATACGTACATATTCAATTTACCGATTCTTATTTTCGTTCGTTTTACGAATATATATGTACATTTTAAAAATGTTAGATGATTTTTTTGTTAATAAAATTATGACGTCATAATTGTCGGCCATAAATAATTACATAATAATATACCTGTATCATAGTATTGTTTAAATTAAACATTATCTAATTCTTCGAATTTCGTATAAAAAATTGCTTTATTGACTGTCGGCATTTAAATAAAACGCGCCATTAATTTTGTATCCAATGGCGATCGTAACATCGAATTTTCTGGCCATGATTTCAATCAATGATGCAATAAAACTATATTGTTTATTGAATTGTCATATGCGCTTTTATTGCAATTCAATCATGGCTTATGTTTTTTTATTTATTATATTTTATAAAAACAATTCCGCATTCCATTTTGTTTACAACTAACAATACTTTTTTTTATTAATTTTTAATTATACGTTAGTGTATAAATGATGGTGAGCATTTGAATATTTTAATAATTATAAAATGCAAATAATGTGTTTTAAGTATATATTTGATAGATCGAGTAGTATAGACCAATATCGGCTACCTACCACCATAAGTAGTATTTTATCTTAAAATTCCGTAAACTCCCTGAAATCATATAAATCGGGGGTTAAAAAATTACAATTCAACATTCCTCTCCCCTTCTACCTGATCTATAATTTTCTATTAATTAAGTTAAAAACATTGATTGACTGATGACTCACTATGAATTAGGTTTTCATTGAAAATATTAAGATAAAAATAATGCGGATTAATTAACCGATCCGGCGGTATGTAACCAACCGTGCCATATGAAGGGGGTATTTTTTTAATGTAAAATCGACCCCAAGTATTTCAAGTCAAGATATTGATATATAAATATCTTGACTTTTTTTTAAAAATGGATTATTCTAAAAATAAATATATTTATTTCGCTTGCAATTACCATATCGTACTGGATGCGAGCGAGAAAAAACATTGCGCCCGCGATAACAGAAGCGAATATTGTTGTTTTTATTTTCGCAGTTGCAGACAATTATTATAATAATTATTCTTTAGACCTTTTTAGACAATTACAAAAAGAAAGAAAATTCGAGAAAAATCAAAAATTCGGATTCGCAAATAAATTCCATCGGCACGGCTAGGTTAAAACGTGTTTCTTCTTTATTTAACCCTTTTCACTCTGTCTCTGAGTCGAATCTATAAGCTACTCTCATTATATTTTTTTACAAATTAACGTTTAATAATAAAAATGAATTAAACATGAACAAAAACATTTTATTAATTTATACAATGTTTAAAAATAAGTATTGATCGACATAAACAATATGATATTCCATTTATATATCAAATACTGTATATCTCATTACTTCACCGTAAATTATGTATAAAATTTGTCAACGCCATTCCATCGAAAATCGGCTTAAACATTGACAAAGAACCATATTGTCAAAAATGGTACATGTGATTTCAAATGTTCTCATATATCGCAAGCATCCTAAATTTTACATTTAGGTTTGTACGTTGGTAAAAATGGTATATACGATGTCCATTTATGTCTAAAAAAAAATAAAAACATATAACGATGTTAAAATGTATGTGTGTATGCATGTACCCACTTTCTTAAACAGGACATGCCAATTGGGAAATCGTAAGTATCCGATCGAATCTCTGTATTTTCATCATTAGCAGAATTTTCATTCCCCAGAGACATCTCCATCGCCCAGGCTTCCAATCCTCTCTCTTCCGCAGTGCCTGAATAAAAGCAAATAAAAACCTTAAAGCGGTACTTAATAAATCAATTAAATCCAGCAAATGCAAATACCCGGTATGAAATTATCCAAGAGGCATCCTATAAATCCACCGAGCAAAATTGAGGTGGAAAGCAACACGCCTAAAACAGCATCCAGAACCACGACGCCCGTTTCAATCGCTCCCGGATTGGCTTCCATCCATTTGCTCAAGACCAACGGAAAGAAAATGGAAAATCCGATAATGTACAAATTTCTAGCACTGTTTAAATTCACATATTGTAATGCAGAGAGACCTGAAAAATGTACAATTATAATAATTGAACATTACTAATTATCCTACTTCTCATACCGAAAGCTGTGATCATTCCGAACATGACGCAAAATAATCCTCCTACTATTGGTTCCGGAATTATGATGAAGACAGCGCCGAATTTGCTCACGAGTCCTTGGATAATCATCAAAACTGCCGCCCATTGAATAACACGCCTAGATCCTACCTACGAATTAAAATAAAATATTTATCACAATTAGACTAAAAGTATGTACGTAAATATGTACTCGAGTCTTTGTTAATTCAATTAGAATTACGAATGTTTTGACCTCGACTTTCCCTGATATAAATTGTAGCTACCTTCGTGACACCGATGGCACCTACGTTTTCTCCAAAAGTATTGGTGCCATTACCCGATCCCCATAGTCCGGCCAGTACGGTGCCCAAACCTTCCACAGCTATTCCTCTATTAATAGCGTGCAATGGTGGTGGTGGAGCATCTGTCAATGACTAAATGTTTAAAACAAATAATATCACGGTGATATTGTGAACAGATCTGTAATTACTGCACATTCTGGCTGTGGTGGGATAGTAGCTGATCGATTCCACGGTACATGCGAGAACTCCGGCCAGCATGCCCAAGACACCGGCGAGACTCACTGTCGGCATCCCCCATTGTCCTGAAAAAAATAATAATAGGAGAGCCGAAAAGAAATCTTTTTGTATTAAAATATTATTAAGTATTTTTTATTATTTCGAATACATCATAAAACTGGCTGGTTTTGAATTAAAAATATATCCAAGTGAATTTTTATTTCGTCCACGTTATAAAATTATTTATTCCTGAAACTATGTCCACTGAGCGGCGCACACAGACGCCATTGGGGGTGCCAAGAGGGAAAAAATTAAAAATATAAAGTAGTTATCTTTTTAAGAACACCAGACGTACAGGGGGGCTATATGAAGCTCTGCACACATGCGCCGGACACTGTCGGTACGCTACTAAGATAAAGAGATGGTATTCTGATGGACCAATATCTGATGAATAATGAGGGTGTGGTAAAACTAAAAGAGAAGCTCCAGGCGTAATTCAATTTTGCGCCCCCCACCCCCACTCAAAATATTTTAATTACCTCTACACGTTGTATGCCTAGGGTCCCGATGCCTTGCATCATTTTGACTTAAGGTAGTTAGGCGCCTGAATCCATGAATCATGGTCTATAAAACAGTCAGTGCATATGGTTCGAAATATGATGGGTAGGGTGGCTGCCTGAAAAACATGTCGCAGCCGGGGTTGTTCATTTTTCACTCTAATTCATGGAATACTACTAAATTATTAGTATTAGAGTCGAGTTCGTCGGAAAAGTTTTCGTTGCTCAAAGGAGTGGAGACAGGGCTGCATACTCTCCTCAGATCTATTCAACTTATACGGGGAGTATATCATGAGAAAAGCTCTTGAAAACTGGGAAG
>JAGXCT010034312.1:17856-29841 GCA_022495035.1 Philopotamus ludificatus
TCACGCAATTATGGATTTTAAAAGTCCTTCAAATAATGCGATATTTTGTCATTGCAAATGAGGTTAGAATTAGACTATCTCTTAATAATCCAATAACTTTAAAAATACGATAGGTACTAAGGAATGAAAAAAACTAGTGTAAAATGTACTTTTGGTACCTTCCTGTCTAATGCGGCTATTTTATTTTTAATGTTTATAATAAATATAATTAATAATTTAGATTCCGAAAACTTGGGTAATATAATATTATTTTATCCATACATATTTAAAGTTTTTTTTTAAATATTGCGGGTTGTATAAGTCGAATTGTCACAATTATTTTTGTTGTATGGGTAGACTTGTCTCTGACGTATCTTGACATTGATAGCCATTTTGGACGCTTACTTTTCTCGAAAAACCATTTGATACGGTGTGTTTAGCGATTTTTTTACTTGTGGAAACAATATTAATTTTCTCAGTACGAATATTGGGGTACTGAAAATCCCAGGGAATTACATCAGCATCAATTTCATCAGACTGAAAGAGTTATAGGGCCCTTTCTTTGAATACGAGAAAGGCCAGCCAGAATGAATTAATGGGTCCTGTACAGGACAATGCTTGATTTTTTTACCCCCAGCAGCGAAGAAAATCAGGAGGTTTGGTTCCAACGGGATGGTGCCATTACGCACACTGTCAGGGCGATCATGGACCGCGGTGATGGACCTGAAATATTCGTTGAACGAAGTCTCTAAGTGGCCACCCTGTACAATAGGGCCCAAAGCTTGGAATAACACTACTTAACACTTTATGAGCCGCAAGGTTTTACATCAAACCTAGCCTGGGGGCCGTGCACGTGTATCCATCTGTGGTCAAATAGTATAATTACATTGTGCATCGTTTTCATAAAAAAAAATGCCAAGTGGGGGTACGGCTCTCACGCCAAAAGGCGTGAACGGCTCATAACGCTTGGCTACAAAATCACGCCTTTTGGCGTGAACGGCTCATAAAGTGTTAAGGTATACATTTGGTGGAATATGAGTAGAGTTATTCAATATGGATTAGTGAAGTTATGGAGGGTGATTATATTTTAAAATAAAGTTAGTAAATAAATTGAAAAAACATGCTAATTAAATAAAACATGGATCTCTTTCCGGATTACCTAATATATTCAGGATATTAACATATTTAAATGCCGATTAATAGATAAACCGAGCCAAGATCGATTACGTATAACTATGCAGATGTCAAGTGCATGCACACTATAAATTCAAGGTAAACATGGTTAGAGTGTTATTGATTCTGCAAAACTCAACTCGTGGTGTAATCCGTCATTTAGTTTTGATAATTAATTAATTACTCAATGTGTATAATATTTTCGAGATAGAAAATAAATTTTGCATTCCCAGAATAGCCTTATCATTAATATTTTCAATATAGGACGTTTATTATTTATGCTTCGGGGATATGAGACCGGCACGGTTCGCCTCCATCGCGAACACCGTCATAATTTTGGGATTTAATAGCTCCTGTGATCCGGGGTGGAGATCCTTTCATATAATTCAGAAGCACTGTGCCCGCATTTAATGGACACTCTTAATATCATAAAGGCTTACTTGCAAAATTTAATTTCATACATGGAACACTGGAAGAGTGCGGAAACTGCGATGGCGCCGGATAGTTCGCACATTCTGCTTTTCCAAACGTCCTGGCGTTCTTCGGTCGTCATTGCTTCTAACTCAGGGCTTGATGGACACTTCCATTGTGGCAGATTTAGGATTGCTAATGTCGGCACCAAGAATGATATTGTACCACCCTGGACGATGGGCAATCTGCAGCCGAAACTCGTTTGGATCAGAGTGACGACGCCTGATATTTAAACAAACAATTAGGAACAAGACATTCATAACAGAAACCATACCTGTGACGAAGATCATGGTAGCAATTATATGTCCTCTTGCTGGATCGCTCTCCGCCATGCAAAGAGCGGGACACAGGATGAAAGGAATAGCAACAATGGCTCCGATCATCGTTAAGTAGTGCTTAAAAAAACAAATGAATTACAAAAAAAAGAATTGATATTAAATTTGAATTTGAATTACCTGCAATGCCATAAAAATGCATAGATACCATGCCGGCGAATCGTCGATGCCGTATGATATCTCTGATTTTTTAATTCTAGCATCTTCGTTATCCCCATTTGTGACATTTTCTACGTCCTAAGATTGTAAATGACACATAATTATAATTCCATCATTCGGTGACTTTCCAATGCCCAGTTAAGAAACGTTATTGTCGTCAGCTCAATGGCAATACGAATAATAAATTAGTTTACTCACGAGTTCCATCGTGTCTGCAGTGTGGATGGAGCAGAACCTAATTCTCCAGCTTCAATATCAATACTGAATTAGATAATAGAACGAACGGCATCTCTACACTTCAATTAAAATAATATAATCTCTTCAATTGTCACTAATTAGATTCTGTGTGGTTGACAAACGACAATGTTTGTGCAGGGATATTTATGTTGCAATTGCTAACCGTTGGAAGAATGACACATGTATATTTTTGCCATTAAATCATTAATTTTTTTTTTATACATTTCATGCGCACGGTTTTTCATAAAATATTATTAATAAAAACATTGCTATATAATAAAATTCAATGGCATCGTTTTCAAAGGACATTCCGAAAAATAAACGATGAATGCGGGAATACGACAAAGGCGGAAAGTCCCTTTATCCTAGCCTTGCCGATGGGGTACATTGGGGACCTCAAGTTTTTGATTTTTCTCGAATAAATCTTTTAATACAAATCCTACATATCACAAAATGATTGTATTTGCCGAAAAAATTTAAAGAATAAATAATATAAATAATAACTGTCTGCAATTGCGAAAAAAAATTATATCAACAATATCATATGCCGTTGCCACGCGCGCTGTGTTTTTTCTCGTTCGCGTCCGGTGCTATGTGCCGAGTACGAGTGAAACGTGCGAGGACTCGAGCTGCGAGAGCTCAGTCTGCAGCAAGACATCAAATACACGCATTTAGTTTTAGAGTTGCAAAATGTTCCAAGTGTTACGGAACCATAATTTTAAGACGATTGAAGAAAACGATGAATGCGGGAGTATTTAACATTATTTTACTAAAAAAAGGAACGACGTACGCGGAAATACTATTAATGCGATCACCATCGATTGGATTTCCTCTGTTTTAAGTATGGAGTTGACTTCCTTCAGCGATTAGATCTTTGTCCCCTCAATTTTACTAAAATTGTTGTACTTCATGTTTTTTTCTAAGACTCTTACCGTTATATTTCGGTTCGGTTTTCGTTCCGGCTCAATTAAATAAGATATATTAGTTTTTGTTCCGGAAAAATAACCGTTTTTTAAGATTTAAGTTCAGCAACGAGTAATATTTTTTTATATCATTTTTATTTCTACTGAAAAAGTATAATAAACCGACATGATGAGCGTTATTTGGTTTCGGTTCAGCACCTAGGTTTCGTTCCAACATTAAAAATAGATTTTGGTTTTCAATTCAAAGCATTTAAAAAACAATTACACGGAGATGAACAAAAACCCGAAAAACCATTTTTTTTTAAATGAGTCGGAACGAAATCCAGAAAAATAATGGTTCGAATCTCAGCTTTTTGCATCTTCAAAAATAAGTACAAGTCGCTGGTGGCCTTGTACGACGAATATGGAGGCTGAGGCATCACAATGAAACATATTTTGCATCATTAACAAATAAAAAAAAATCCAACAAAGAATAAAATAAACGTCCAATATGGCTGCCAATGTCAATGACAGGTGTACCAACAAAACAAACAACAGTTTTAATTATTTTATTTATCTAACCTTGTAAGTTGAATGGAGATTGATTGAATAGTTAAATACAAAGAACTATATTGATAAATAAAATAAATTAATATTATATGGTTAACCATTATTTTTATCTTAGCACCATTAAAAAATTGACACATGTGACTGAATTTTTTATAACAACGACAATCTAACGCTAAAGATAAGCAAGCACTGATGATTTTATTATTTAGACACATAAGAAGTGTTTGCGTGGTATCTTAAATGACAACGCTACTAGATTTTACTGTAACGCAACGAAAAGCCATGATATTCTTGAATTAAATTTTTGCACGGCAACTAACGTCACATAGATGGGGTATCCGAATGATGTTTTACTATTTAATGACATAAGCAGTAATAGGATTACAGTAAATACATAGATATAAATAAATAAATAAAGTCCACTTTGAGATAGAATGCCTCTGTAAAGTAGATGTAAGCGAGGATATAAGGTAAGGATTAGTAAATAAAACATTACTTCGGCAATTATCGTGTAATTTCAATTAACTTATACATATAATAATAAAAGTGTAATCAAATGCGATCTCTTAATACTGTATTGTAGGTAAAGTACATATATTATGATTTCTCGGTGCAGTTTAGATGACGATATTATTCATAAAATGTAAAATTCTTGTTTTTATTTAAAATATATGTAAAATTAATTGAAAAAAGATGTTGATTAGCACCAAATTCATTTATTATCATTATTTGTATCGATATGTAAAGCTTGATTTGATTTAAATATTCACAGGTAAAAAAATGGATAAAGATAGCATTATATTTCAAAATATCAATGCGTACAGAATAAAATGAATGACATTTTTGGTAAAAACACTAATTAAAATCATTATTCTAGAATCACGGTCACGTGTGTGATCTAATCCAAATATATTTATAATATTTAAGAGTTAGTCAGTCAAAACAAATCACATACATGTATAATCGTCATCCCTGATTTTGTTATACGATTATACATATAGTTAAAAATGTATTAATTCTCAAGCACACCATTATACGATATAAATTATTGTGAATTCCGAAAGACGAATTTGTTAAAATCAATGGTAGACAAGAGAATGTGTACAGAAAGAGTGGTTGAGGATGAGTTAACACTTTCGCGGACATTTAAAAAATGTCAAGTGAGGACACTAATATTCGACACTTCATAAAAAAATGATCATAAAATCCCTAAAATAGAAAATTATTATAATATATCATATTTAAATAAGTTTAGGGTGAACAATTTATTATTCTAGACCAATTTTCTTTTTAATTCTTTCTAATCACACTATGGACTCGTCATAGCTTGAAGGTAATTACAATCGAATTATGATTGTCAAGTTAAATCAAGTCAAGTGATATCAAAAAAATATGTCTAATTTGCACACAAACTCCTTAAGATGTACTATATAAAATCCGTCAATTGATCTCGTGTCCCATGCACAATAAAAAATGACCGCAATTGATAGACTGTCCGCGAATGTGTTAATATAGTACTTTGTATAGAAAGACAAATCCCATGCAACGATCTAGCGCCGATAAAGAATTAGACGGGATAAACTATTACATTTTGAATATATGCATACATACATATATAGATATAATCAATAAATGAAATATTCTAAACCTAATATCACATCATAAAACTGTATTAATTGCAATTTACATCATTTGGTTTATTTATTTAATGTTAATTTACAAATAGAAGAAATGATTATTACGCATTAAATAAAAATAATTACTAATAATCATTTGTGACTCGTTATAAGCAGATGACGCCTAAAGGGGAAAACGGATATCGAGACAAACCCCATCCTACTTGATGGCAGGGTAAAATTCGTTACCAATAGTGGTAGAAGATACACTTCCAATGCCAGCAATGGCTAAGGGAAGGACTCTTTATAAAAAAACCGCACACCAAGGCGGCTGGGATCCCCGCGGTATAGACACAAAAGGAGAACCCTCACGTCGTGTTCCTTTGACCTCGACTACCATTCGAGAGTCTGGTAAGGAGCAAACGCTCAGTGATTGATTGTCTCGTGGCTTGGCAAATGATGATGATGATGATGATGAATAGTAATTATGATCGATAATTATTCTAATTATTAGGTCTGGTCGTAAATTACTTCTATTTTTTTCCATTCACTGGCATCTTCAATTCCTTCTTCATAAATTTTGAAGGGTTTGAACAGAAAGAAATTTTCGATGGAATGATTAAAGTACTCTACAAAAATGACTGATTTTTCATTCAAACAGTTATGTAGGGAACAGAAAACGTGGTAGTTTATCAGGGTAAGATCCCGGTGGATGTGGCAAAACAAACCATCCAGGCTCAAGACTTTTTTTAATCAGCCTTGCTGTATGTGCTCTCGCATGATTGAGTAAAAGTATAGCATTGCATTATACATTTTGTGGAGTTTCTCTTGAAGTCTTTGAAGCTGCTGAACGTGTGGATCAGCAATAATCATTCAATTTAATTTCAACAACTCGTGATGGATTGTATCTCGAGGATTCCATCAAACACAGAATAAAACCTTCTTTCCGTGAATGTTTGTTTCCGGATCTGGTTCCAGGTGGGTAATCCTTATCAAGCCATCGTCTTTTGTGGACAATATTGTCAGAGGTAATCCATTTTTCATCCCCCATATAAAAAAGGCATGATTTCTACCAGTGAAGAAAGAGTTGTGCCAATTGACATGTGATCAGCTTAATTCCATTTTTCCTAAAATCTCCAAATGACGGTAAAAAAAATATTGTGATGTGTTAAAGCTTTCTGCCATCTCTCTTGTTGATTGATGTAGATTTTGGTCTAACATCACTTGTTAAAAGTTCGTCATTAAAATCGGAAGTAACGATCAGATCTCAGGCTCTCGAACGAGGCCAGGATTGCTCTGGTTGTTCTTCAGGTTATTTAGGCTCGTCGAATACGGGTCAGTTTGCTAGCCATAAGCCCAGGAGCCGAGCTGTCAATGTGCGGATAGTAACAATAATAATCTAATGTGATTAGGGGCGAGTCGTATTTACTTTACAGTCTGATCGGATGCTACAGGCACGTCCGTCACCGAATCAGCACGGAAAGCGGCTTGGGCTCTTCATAGTTCAGTAGAATTTACGAAATCACGATTGTGCCCGATCGTGACCATGTCCAATACTGACACGCGATAGCCATATACAATCATCATCATCATCTATTTAATAAAAGTAAAAACTCGTTTGTCCCATTAATTCATAGGGTAATCCCGAGGTTCCCAATCTTTTTCGGTTTACGGCTCCCTTAAATACATCAGATTTTTCAGCGGCTCCCTTAATACATCAGATTTTTTTCAAAATTTTTTACCTTCTTGAGAAAAGCGAGCGCAAAAAGATGGCGCAAAAATTTCGAGAATTGGGAATTCCAACAAATTTGCCGAATTGTTTAATTGAATATTTCGCGGCGCCCTTGTGACGAATCCGCGGCTCTCTGGGGAGCCGCAGCTCACACTTTAGGAATCCCTGGGGTAATAGATTCACTGGAAGTTATTTACTACTCGACCTAATATTTTAAACAAAAATTCATTTGCAGTAAAATTAGGATATCGTATTTTTTAAAATTCGGAAAAAAGGCACAAAAAAATAACATTATCAGAATACATACATATATCATCACAGCGGTATTGAACGACGCATAAATGCGTCAGGGGCATTAACAATAGTTTTCAAATGACGCGTATTTATTTCAACGGCATGTAATGTGTTAATAAAAATATTTAAAGCTATTTAGACTAAAAAAAAAAATACATACTCTCATGATTTGTTGTGATCGATAATCGTAATAATCAATATTTTAAACGTAACAATACAAAAAAAAATATTAATCGTTGCATTAGTTTATATGTGAATTTGTCAAGAATTCAATTTTGGTTTGATGGTATCCCAAAGTGTATTTGTATTTCTTGCAGGTGCTGAGGAATCGATGGTAGCCTTTTTGTTTTTGATAATTTCTTGATAAGTTCTTTCGACGTCGGCGCTAGGAACGTATTTCGGTGGTCTGCTGCTATGTTCGGACACGTTAGATAATTGATTTATATAATTTGATGAATCACTACTGTTGGAGTTTAGCCAGCACATCACTTTATGATTTGAATTAATTTCTGGGAGGACAGTATTGCGGTTGCTATAAATATTATTACAATAGTTTCTTGAAGCGTTAACAGTTTTCTTATCGGCTAATATCACAGAATTGTCAGACTCTGTCAGATCAATCGTGTCGATTATATTCAAATCGACGGATTTATTTTGGTTGTTGACTCTAGTCGCAATACTTACTTTATTATTTCCTTTAAGCTTATGGCTATTTACGTCTGTTAAAATATTTGTTATTTTATCAGATTCGACGTCGACCTTTTGGTTTTCTATTAAAGTTATCATCGCTAAATTTCGCACTTTCTTCTGCGACAACGATTTAAATATATTTTTTTTCTTATCTTTTTTATCAGGTTTATTCTCAGACTTATCGAATTGAACGGAAGACTCGGTGAATGGTAAATTATCCGCAATGCTCAATTTATTTGCATTAATCGAAGATGTTGCACTATTTATGGTTTTTTCGAGGGTTTGATTCACAAAAACAGTTTCGTTCTTAACCATGTAACCGTTTATGCCGTACGCTTTTTCAACTTCTTCATTTGAATAATTGGTACCAATCTGAAACAATATTTATTATGTGAAAAAATGATAATAAGTTGTTCGAAGTTTAAACTCTAAATATTAAAAAATACTCACTCCTTCAATCATCGATGCAATTAATTCTAAATTTGGTTTTGGATTTTCTGTGTCTGTAGATACAGTTGTGGTGGTCGTGTCATCTGTGTAAAATAAAATATAAATATGCGATATACGGGAACATTATATTTTCAACAAATTTAAAGATTTACATTTAAATAAAAAAAATTATAATATTTCTAATAATTTGAAATTGTTTCTCCATCTGTCAAAGAAATAAAACTAATGTCTACTAGATAAAGATCTAGCCGTTCCATCACAGCGGCTCAAAAACAACTGTCGTCCGAAGGGGGTTTATTTTTTAATAGAAAATAGTCTCCAAGCATTTTAAGTCAATGAAATCTTCATTAATATCTTGACTTTTTTTTTAAAAAATGGTTAATTCTATGGATAAAAATGGTTATTCATGATATGCTCTCCTCAGATTAAATACACGGTGCCGATTAACGATCGCCGAGTTCTTACGGGACCTGTCACTATATACGTTTCACTCGCACCGTCCATCGCACATTGACAACAGAAGTGAATATTGTTGTTTTTATTGATTTTTCACAATTGTGGACAATAAAGGTAAATGATTATTTATAATATTTATTCTTTGGACTATTTTAGAAGGAACTATAAAAAGTGCTTTACCCTTTATCATGAAATACTTATAAATTTACATGCCAAAAGCAGACAATCGGTTGTTAGAAAGTTTCGATAATCTACAACTTACGATTTTAAATGGGAGTCGAATAAATAAGATTGTGACTGATAGTGATGATGAATTATCTATATTATATAAATATTTTAAATAAACATGTAAAATGAATAATAAAGAAAGTGATAACAAACATTCGATATTTTTTTGGAACGAAAACTGTATTTTGTATCAATGTTAAACATTGTATAACACGGATTTCTATTACACAACATTTTTGTGGAACCATATGATTGTGTTAAACAGTCAACCCTCCTATAGCGCTCCCTGCTATGCAGCGGCGTGTACGACAAACCCTCCTAGAGTCCTTCCAACAAAATTTTTAATAAAATATTAAATCTTCAAGGTCTAATATCTAATATCTAACACATTATCACACGAAATAAATGTTAATGGTCTTTGTTTGACAACTAAATATTACACCCGCACGTGAACATACTAAAAATAGAACAGGGTCATTTAAAATACGTGAATGGAAATTGTTTAATGTATTGATTTCGTTCAATTTACAAAATAAAATTAAAAACCCAACACCATATTTTGTATGCTCTAGTTAGTCATCTATAGAGCAAGTTTCTATAGCGTGATCACAATCTTGGCGTTATAGGAGGCATGATAAGTGTATACAAAAATATAATACACTCATCCCTCGCTTAACACGGAAAATAGGTTCTGCTAGATCACCGTGTTAAACGAAACCGTGTTAAGCGAGACTAACAAATGTATGAAAAAGAGAGGATACGTTCTTTTTTAAAAATATTAAAGAAATAGGTAGATAGAACTGAAAATTTATTGAAACATTATGAACATAGTAAAAAGATATTTATTTCAGGTGTACCATTATTTCTTTACATTTTAAATGGACAGTTGTCGTCCAGATATACCCTAACCGTTATTCTTGGAAACTCCCGCAGCTGTGCGTACGTCTACAAAGCAAGATTTAATCGAAAATAAATTTTTTTTCAACAAAACTGAAACCGTGTTAAAGCGAAACCGTGTTAAGCGAGTATCATGTTAAGGTGTATATAGGTTTAATTTGCCCAACTGTTTGTAATATTTCATAGTATTCATCATTGCCGAGTGAGCGTGTTATTTACGTGTCATATTGATTGGTTAAAAAATCCAAAATATCGACTAAATTATGTAGCATATCATGAATGACTACTCGGACTAATCGGATGACTAGGTTGTTTTCGAGCGGCAGTGATGGATGGGTTAACCAAACGTAACTTATTAAACATATTGTTATTGGAAAGCAATCTTGCGGTTTCTCAAAAAAATATAATACGATCGGTTGAGATGGAGAATGGTGTTATTTAAATGGATTTTATAATTTTTATCAATCGATTATTCTGTATAAATTCTTACCTAAATTAAGTTTGTGTTCAACTTGCTTCTGTTTTAGTTTCTTATTTGCAATATTTAAGAATGGCCTTGAAATATTTCCATTCGATCTATATTGGGGATCAAACATATCGAATAAAGACTCAAAATTAGAGTCATTTTCCCAAGACTTGGCCATTTTTTGCTGAAAATAAAAATTATTTTTTTAATGAAATCGAAAACATAATAAATGCTACTTAATAAAGATACGAAAAACTGTATATAAAATTGACAATATAATAAATTACAAGGATAATATAATATTTTAAATAATTTAATTTTAATATTTTACTTGAATTATTATATAACACATACATGTAAATGAAGATTGATATTAATACATTTGTCAAAACAAAATAGAAACCAATCCATAATTCGCCATATGTACCTCGAAATTAAACGTCACACAGATGTGTTTTTAAATTCAAAGCACAATATGACAAGACAATGAGAAAATATCGAGAGTTGGACAATGATATTCTTTAAGTATTGTTACTTTGTGACCGAGGCCAGGTCGAAGCGTGGAACTCCTAGGTTTCGCCAATTTCACAACCAGAAATAGAGAGTAGAAGTTAAAAGTGGATCAGTGTTGCCATTACCAATGTCGACATGACAATTAGTCGTCAAATTAAATACTCTGCATCAGTATCACCATTACGCGTAAATCATATTTTAATACGTATCACATTCCAATTTCATTATTATTTTTATCCTATAATATCCATTGGCGTATGAAGTTTTTTTATAAATATTATAAATTAAATTATTTAATTTGACAAGTAGCGATTTGTTTTTTTCATGACGAGTTATTGAATATATTAATATTGATATCAAAAGTCGTTAATATCACATCTAACGTATTTAACACATTTCATTCGATATTTTTAAAATCGACGACTTGATGCAGCAGTATGGGTTTAAAATAAAAACAATAAATTAAATTGTACCTTATTGTGTGATGATGGGTTAAAAGAAAATTTATTTTAACTATTAGCGTAATATGATTGCAATCAATTAATCTGATCTATTTCAAACAGGAGCAGGTTATGGCCGTAATATTTTTTTATTACGACCATGTAGTTGTCAGTTCAGCGTCGCCTTAGTTTTATCATGGTCACCCCTAAATGTTAGTAATTTTTCTTATTTAGTAAAGTATCTGATAACGAGTGGTATCATTTTGAAAATAAATGTGATTTTGTTTATGCCGTATTCTTTTTTTAAGCCAGTTAATTCATTACAGTGTTGAATACAGTTTCTTTATCAAAAAATATATATTTCAAGCAATATCTAA